>SEYY01000838.1:28408-51965 GCA_009176605.1 Armadillidium nasatum
TTTATTTACTTAATATGCTCTACATGAACGCCATTGCATTCGAAACTCAATTCAATGCGTGTTCTCCACTGCTAAATAACACGGTCAAGCTCAGGTTGAGTTATGCCGGTAAAGAGTTTATTTGTTGTCTGAGATGACTTATGTTTTATATCCTTTCCCGATACACCACAGCCCTCACATGCCCCCGGAGATTAAAAATCAATTGGGGTAAGGTAAGGTCTGAGAGACCACACCAAAGGACCAGGCCGACCGATACAAGTACCTGGAAATTGATAATGTAACCCCTCACATACGTCGATACCGAAATGAGTGGCGCTCCATTTTTGTCTAAAATAGATCTGAAAATATCTTCCTGCAACATGTTCAGATACTTATCGGCAATAAGATTCCCCTCAATGAAAAATGGTCCAATAACCCTGTGATCCCATATCCCGGCACATACCATTACTTTACCAGCACCCTGCATGTTTGTTGGGCTCAACCAGTAAGGGTTTGTAGTTTTCCACAAACGTACATTTTGTTGATTCACCTCCATTGACGTTAAAGTTTGTTTCATCTGTAAACAGAATGCCGAGTGAGAAACTTGCATACTATTGAAATTTGCTTAATACCCACTCTCAAAATTCCAGCTGTCTATCCGGGTCGTCTTCACACATATGCTGTGCCAAATGCAATTTGTATGGATGCCATTTCTTTGTTTTTAAAATGGGCCGATACTCTATCTGCTGACACCGGTTGTAGCAGAAACCGTATACCTTTAATCTCTCTCTCTCTCTCTCTCTCTCTCTCTCTCTCTCTCTCTCTCTCTCTCTCTCTCCGAAGTCTCTCTCTCTCTCTCTCTCTCTCTCTCTCTCTCTCCTCTCTCTCTCTCTCTCTCTCTCTTTCTCTCTCTCTCTCTCTCTCTCTCTCTCTCTCTCTCTCTCTCTCTCTCTCTCTCTCTCTCTCTCTCTCTCTCTCTCTCTCTCTCTCTCTCTTCTCTCTCTCTCTCTCTCTCTCTCTCTCTCTCTCTCTCTCTCTCTCTCTCTCTCTCTCTCTCTCTCTCTCTCTCTCTCTCTCTCTCTCTCTCTCTCTCTCTCTCTCTCTCTCTCTCTCTCTCTCTCTCTCTCTCTCTCTCTCTCTCTCTCTCTCTCTCTCTCTCTCTCTCTCTCTATCTCTCTCTCTCTCTCTCTCTCTCTCTCTCTCTCTCTCTCTCTCATTGCTAATGTGTATCGACAGCCAACTTAAAACTTAAAAAACAGATATAAATTTTAAAACATCACTCAGAACTGTAACACGATCTAACAAAAATTCCAAAATATTAAACTTTCATCAAGAATCAAAATTTTCATAATCAGACACCACCTTAACTGTTAGGCGTACAGCTCTTCCATACAGAAATGAAAGTTATACCCAATCCTGATTCAGTATCCTTAAAAACTACACAAGACTCTTAACCCACATCTTCATTGTCTCATCATCATCATTATTCCTCCACACAAACTGTTATGTATATTCACTCACATCACCCATATCCATCTCTACAGTTTTGAATCAAATCACCTTATGTTGGTAAAAATCACCTTATTTGTGCATCCAGAGAAATTCTTCCAAAAGAAGCAGTAAACTTTCCATGGAAAATTAAATGCAACCCCAAATCCGGCCATATTAGCACATTCCTTCAGGCAAATTTAACCTCTGATGTGAAGCACAGATAACTCTTGAAAATTACTCCATTTGCTGGTTTCAAATATCACAAACTTTTCAATCTCTAGACCTACAACTGGTTTCAAGTATGAAACACACACACCAAAGCATTGTTTAAACTTGGAAAATTATGTTGTAATTGCATAGAATAAGTAAGTCCTAAGATATTTTCTATAAGAATTGTGATTTTTAAAATTTCAATTTTTTCCTCCCCAATAGGGTGCTCTTGGAATTGAACTTTGGTCAATTTCAGATGGAATTTACTTTGACAATTTCTTAATTTCTGACAATATTGAAGAAGCAAATCGCATCTCGGCTGAGACGTTTGACCTTAAAATGGCTAAACTTGGAGGCACAGAACAGGATATTATTATATATATATATATATATATATATATATATATATATATATATATATATATATATATATATATATATATATATATATATATATATATATATATATATATATATATATTTATGTATTTCCTCCGGTGGGCAAAGGCCGGAGGCCTACCAAATTCCACCGGAGTTGGAAAAGATCTATTATCATGGTCGATGGTGGCCGACGTGTCCAGATACACGGCGTTTGAAAGTATGCAAGTCAAAGGAAGTTGGGAAAACAGATGAAGGGAGTGTGTTCCAGAATTTACCAGTAGAGTATATGTAAGACTGAGCATAGCGGTTAAGTCTGGGGTCAGAGAGTTGGACAGAGAAAGGATGAGAATGTGTAGAAAGGCGTGTCGCACGAGCTCTTCTCAATGGAGGAGGTATGCGACGAGAGAGTTCAGAAGAGCAGTGTCCGTTGTAATAGCGATAGTAAGAGAGTGTGACGCAACAATTTCGACGGGCAGAAAGAGATTGAAGAGAGTTAGTAAGAGCAGGAGAGTTGATGAGACGAAATGCCCTTGACTCCACCTTCTCTAGGAGAGCTGTATGTGTGGAACCACCCCAGATGTGCGAAGCATACTCCATACAGGGGCGAACAACACCCCTATACAGAGCAAGCAACTGGGGTGGCGTGAAGTAATTCTGAAGGCGCCTCAGAACACCCAACCTCTTAGAAGCTTGTTTAGAAAGAGAAGTAATGTGATCTTTCCAAGAAAGATCACGAGAAAAAGAAACAACAAGAATATTAAAGAACAGATGAAGGCTTGAGTTGTGTGTTTTCGAAGAAGATATCATAGTTGTGTGGAAGATTGTGTCGAGTGGAGAGATGAAGGAATTGAGTTTTTGAGGCATTGAAAACAACCATGTTTTCTCTGCCCCAATTTGAAATACGAGAAAGATCAGAGGTAGTTGCTCCAAGGCTACCCTTCTCGAGTCTATCAACTGCTGTTGGGTGGGACGTTTTTCAAACTGGAAAGGAATAATGAAGGGTGGAGTCATCAGCATAGGAGTGGATAGGAGATGAGGTGATAGAGAGAAGGTCATTAATGAAAAGTAGAAAAAGTGTTGGTGATAGGACAGAACCCTGAGGAACACCACTGTTAATAGATTTAAAGGATGAACGGTGGCCGTCTACAACAGCTGCTATAGAACGACCAGAAAGGAAATTAGCTAGAAGATCACAGAGAGAAGGATAGATACCGAAAGAGAGAAGTTTAGAAATCAAAGCTTTGTGCCAGACTCTATCGAAGGCTTTCGATATGTCCAGCGCAACAGCAAAAGATTCACCGAAATGCCGAATAGCGGAGGACCAAGAGTCAGAGAGAAGGGAAAAGAAGATCACCCGTAGAGCGTTTCTTACGAAAGCCATACTGGCGATCAGAGATAAGATTTGAAGAATTGAGATGTTTCCAAATCTTCCTGTTAAGGATAGATTCGAAAACTTTAGAGAGAACGGAGGTCAAAGAAATAGGACGGTAGTTGGAGGGTTGAGAGGGTCCCCCTTCTTCGGCACAGGTTGAATGAGCGCACGTTTCCAGCAAGAAGGGAAGGTTGAAGTAGAGAGACAAAGACTAAAATAGTTTACCGAGGCAGGGTGCAAGCTCGGAAGCACAAGTTTTGAGAACCACAGGAGGAATACCATCAGGACCGTACGCCTTCTTAGTATTAAGCTCAGAGAGAGCAGAAATGACATCTTTAGAAGAAATTCTAATTTTAGGCATAATTGAGTTAGAAGGGGTTGAAGGAGAAGGAATAGCTCCGGAATCGTCTAAGGTTGAATTAGAGGCAAAAGTTTGAGCAAAGACTTCAGCTTTAGAAGTAGGTAAAACAGCAGTTATGCCTTCGGAAGATATTAAAGGAGGGAAAGAGGAAGAAGCAAAATTAGAGTTGACATTTTTTTTGCAAAATGCCAGAAAGAACGTGAAGAAGAGGAACCAGAAAGATTATTGCATTTTCTACGGAGAAAGGAGTTTTTAGTGTTACGAAGGATAGATTTTGCATGATTCCAGGATGAAATATAAGTAGCGTGAGTTTCTGGAATTTGAAGACGACGGTAATCCCTGAAGGCAGCATCCCTGCAGCGAATAGCACAAGAACAAGCAGAGTTAAACCAAGGTTTGTTAGGTTTAGTAGAAGGGAAAAATATGGAATGTATGCCTCCATGCCAGAGAGAATCACCTCGGTAATGCGTTCTGCACACTCCGAGGGACCCCTCCCACGGAAGCAATAATCATTTCACGGGAAATCGAAGAAGTACGACCGCAAGTCCGACCAGCATGCGGCACCGAAATGGCCACAAACGTTTCCTTTCCGTAGAAGGGGGTCTTTCCTGCGGAAGACTTGAAGAGATAGAAGAGGATACAGAGATAAGAAGGTGATCGGAGGAACCCAGAGGAGGAAAGAGTTTAACAGTATAAGGAGAAGGATTAGAAGTTAGGAAAAGGTCTAGAATGTTGGGTTCATCTCCAAGACGATCAGGGATACGAGTAGGGAGCTGCACCAACTGCTCAAGGTCGTTTTGGATAGCAAAAGGAAGGTACGTTCACCAGCTGTATCATGAGAACTAGAAGAAAGCCATTGGCGGTGGTGAACATTGAAATCACCTAATATGATGATTTCAGAGAAAGGAGAAGAAGAGAGAATATGTGCTCTATTTTGGAGTTTAAATAGTCGAAGAATTTAGGATAGTCAGTAGAATTAGGAGATAAATAAACAGAACAAATGAATTTAGTTGTAAAAATGGCAAGAGAGCCTAAGCCATAAGGTTGAAAATTCGGAAGACTCCAAATTAGAGACACGAGATATATATATATATATATATATATATATATATATATATATATATATATATATATATATATATATATATATATATATATATATATATATATATATATATATATATATATATATATATTAGAGATGATCAGAAGAATGAGTGATAATCCACTTTTGCAATGAAGTTATTATAATAAATGATTAATCATATTATCATAGAGTATGAGTAAAATATCATTTCACAAATATCAGTGAGCAAGTTTATGCAGACTTTAGTGCCTGTTTTCAAAATCAGAAAATGAAAGGATGTTAATTAGTAATAAACTAATAGCATTTAAAATTATAAATAAAGGAAAAATTTTAAGTAAAAACTATATATATATATATATATATATATATATATATATATATATATATATATATATATATATATATATATATATATATATATATATATATATATATATATATATATATATATATATATATATATATATATATATATATATATATTAGGGTTGGAGTGATACCAAATTTTAACCAGTACTAATACCATTAATTTTAAATCACCGGATACTGATATCAATTTTTTTTTACTGAACTCATGAAAGTTGAAACAAGATTGAAAGTATTCAATGATCATAAAATTATTTTTGTTATTTGTAATGCCTAGTTATTTTGTAGTCACATTGCTAAACAAAACTAAATGATGAAATAGAGTTGATGGCATCAAAACTTTACATTCAACTTGCCCTTGTGCATGATCAATTTTCTTCATTAATTTCTGTAACATTCACGGTGTTCAATACAATTTCCATTTTGTTGAACACTACCTCTCTTCTATTAGACACCCTCTTATTCATGACAGAAACTCAGATGCTGGAGCATTCTGATAGCAAACCATTTTCTATTTCCTCTTACTGTCTCTATCTTCAGTTTTCATCAAAAGTATATTGAAATTAGGGATGGAGCGATGTAAGGGGAAGTCAGTGAATTTGGGGATCTGAATTATAGGCAGTGTCAATGTGTTGGTATACAATGGCGCCCAAATTTCCCTCCAATCACCTAACCCCGATACAAATTAAATTAGTACTTACACTTTGATGGCGTGGAGATGTTTTCTCTCCTTTGGCTATTCAAAAGTCACGTAAGGCCTTCAGTAATTCTTCAGGACCCGTCTGACGCGATGTTGAGTTGGGCGGTCCGTATATCACAACAAACACACTAAGAGCTTCACACACAGGTAAGTGAGCACACCAATAATGATTTTATGCTTTATTACAAACTTTAATTACCCACCCTATAATAAGTTCTATTAACTTGTAAAAATCTTTATTTTACATACATACTATAATTTATTCTAACAATAAAGGTGTATATGGTGTAAAAAAAAAGTTCCGCCAGTTCTTAAGGAAATGACTGGACAATTTATGGAGTGAGTCCCAACTGAAAGAAGAACCGTCACCTGGAATGAAGTGGTTAGTAAGGTGTGTAAAGAGTTTTACCTAAACTTTAATAATCTTAACTTTTATAGGTAAGGATCACTTTCAATCCTTTTTGCCGGTAGGTTTCTAATTGATTTCTACTTTAATGAGTACATCTGTATAGTTACGCTCATCAATATTCTCCAATGTTTTGACACAACAATGAGTAGGTAAAAAAAATCTTCAAAATGAAAACTCCCAAATAAAACCCTATTTAAAAAACAAACATAACAAAAATAAAAATTTACACTTTTTACTATTATTATATAATTATTATTATATATATATATATATATATTACTCCAATTATCACATTAAATTAATTTCGTTTTACCTTATAAGTGGAGAATGTCTCCTAAGGGTTATAAGAATGTTCACTTTGTATAGAAGGCGTCCTATCACAAGTTCCACACTGTCAAATATATATATATACATAAATACCAAGTTTTACGATTTGTTTATATTTATTTTTAATTTCAAAAAATTTTTTTTTTCATATTTCATATAAGTATTTCATTTAATTATTTAATTACCTTGTGGTTATGAAAATTTAATTTTTTTGTTTACTCTTTTTTTTTCCAGTACTACTTCTTATGTATAACTCTCTTCAAATCTCAGTTTTAGTTTTGTTATAATTCTTTTAGATATATCAAAAATACACTGATTTTTCAATCTATAATACTTTTTTAATACTTGGAATTCTTTCATTAACTACTATTAACAACACAAACTTTTAGATTTGACTGAAAAAAGAAAAAAATAGTTTAGTATCCCTAACCTAACACTAATAATTACAGGAAAAGTCTCTAATAATTCGATTTGACCAGTGGGATTGAGACTCTCTCAGTCCCAATTCCACTAAGGTCAACACTCCCTTTATATTCCTCCCCGCTTAAACTTCAACTAGATTGACTTTTACTCATTCGTACTTTCGTCTCTTCAATATTGCTTGTTCCTTTTTTGCATTTTTAATTATTTTGTCAAGATCTTTGATCAACTCTCCGCTATTACTATTTCTTCTCCTTTTCCGTTCATTAATAAAGTCGCGAACAGTTATGCTCGCCTCCGTATCAGCATCATCACTGTCATACTGAGTGTAACTAAATGAATAATCATGTGGGTTAATAAAGGATTTAGGCATGCAATACTGATAGGAAGAAGGATAAGAAGGCATTTGAGTTATACATTGTGTGTGGGCGTCTGGTGAGGTAATATTCCCCTCACGTGTAGGTGGTATAAAGAGACCCTGATTAGAAAGACCCACACGAGAAGTGGATGGTTGATTAAGGTCCGTAAAATGGTATAATATTTGAGATACATGATCTGGAACTTCATCATGTTCCACATTCGGATAGTTTGAGGAAGGATGTATCACTCGTCTGTTTGCATCGATGGTTTGAAGCGAGACTATAGGGGCATCCCCCAACAAAGGTTTCCTTGAAGGTGTTACTGGAGTTTCAGGTGGAGGTGGGAATGTTGTTAATTTCTCGGATGGACTTTAAGATACTTTTATTTCTCTTCCAATAATACTTAAAGAATAATTGGTTCCCATGTAGTCCGTCGGGAAGCAATTCAGAGTTTAAAATATTCGTTACTCCTTGGAGGTAATTGACATGTTCTACCCCTCTCCTCTTGTGATGTACGGCATCAGATCTTTTTTTAATATAACAGTTTAACGCACTATTGCCATATATGAGGTGTTTTCCTTCCCAGTAATACACATCTTGACACAGTGACGTAAACTGATGATAAAGGTTAACAGAATGTTTACGCATCCTTTCTGGGTTATAGTCAACATGATCCTTCAAAAAATTCCGATACTTCTCACCCCAAGCACGAACAATCCTGGTTTGATTAAAGGTGTACAAATCTTTGATGGCAGGGATTGCTAAATAAACCATACACTTGGGATTCACTTGGTATACGTACCTCATAATTTGATTCATGTGACGTGGTATGTCTTGCAACGAGAAAAATGTGGCAGGGCGGAAAATGGTGGTGTCTGGCTTGCCACGGGTTCTTATACTAGTACGACGCCATCCATAAGGAGTAAGAGCCCAAATAATAATTAGATGAGTTGTGGGCTTCATTTGCCTTTTTATTTGATCTAAGCAATAGTCCAAAGTACATCCTGACCGATATTCCACTCTCACCTTCATTCCATGTTCTCGTCTGAGAAGCTCCCTTCCTTCTATAAACATTCTGACCTCAGAACTACCCACAACCAAAGAGGTTGACGTATTTTTGTCTTGTAGAATGATCCATTTTTCAGTTTTCTAAGAAGAAAAAGATAAGAAAATGTCTAAGATTATTAGTAACAAATTTGACTCTCAGTTCCAGCTCCTCTCACTGCCGGGACCGACATTAAAAATCCGTCACCACCTCAAGAACTGGAACTGTAGTCTTGTCAATAAATAATATAATAAAATCATAAATATATAATTAAAATGACTATTAAATAAATGAAATTATAATAAATCTTTAAATGATAAGTGATTGAGAATTTAGTTAAATTTTAATAAAAGGAATTCTCAAGCCAAATCATCCAACCAATCCATATAAGCTTTAAATAAATCAAAATATAACCAACTTTATTCAAAGACCAATACTTATTTCATTTCAATATGCTCCGCTCCTCCGGCGTTACCGTTTTTATGGCTCCGCATAGGACAGGGTAGAGTAAGAAAGAAAAGAAGAAAAAAAACTTTCTGAACAATTTCAATTTACACATTACTTCTTCCTCCTCCATTCAAGTGGCGTGCTCATAACATGCTCATGTTCCGTTACTTTTCCCACGAGATCTCGTTAAAGGTCTATGAACTGGCGTTTCTACCATTAGACGTTCACTTTCTTCCATTACTGTCTCCCCAGTATCGTCAGTAGTTCTTACAATCCTCCTCTTTAATAACATTTCTCCCTCTATAGTATAAGATGGTGGTAAATCACCTATATCAGAAACAGATGATATATCAGTAATTTGATAATTTTGTCTTAAAAATTTTAATAGAGCACTTGGAGACTGTGTCATCTCATCCTCCTCTAGATACTCTTCTGCAATGGTTTCCATCATATCATCTCTACCCAATGCCTTTTGATTAATGTTCTCATCGGAAATCAATTGACTTATATGACCACTAGGTTCATCCATCATTAAAGATGAATCATCCCAGTCTAGCTTCTAACATGTCATCAATTTGAGTTGTTTTTGTTGGAGTAAATACTCGATCAAGAATCGAATCATTGGTTATTTCTGCTGCATCCCATTGGAATCCAGAATTTTCAAATCCCGAAAAATTCGCTGTTCTGTCCCCAGAATCTGAATTTCCACTATTAGAAGTCTCCTCAGGAGTCCCACTCATCAAAGTTGCACAACGAGCACGATAAAAATCGGAGGAATATACACTCATGCAATGATCTAAAGAAAGGAAAGAAAGAGCAGATGAAAAAGTGTTTGAAGAAGTGTAACCTAATGTAGTCTTGATAGGCCGTATATCAGATATAGAGCACGTTGGAACTAGAATTGGCTGTAAATCTGTCGACTGATCTAATCCTTCTCCCCCATCATTAACTAAACCTGCTAACCCACTTTGTAAACACTTTAGTTTCTCACACATCTCTCTCACCATCTTTGCCCTTTCATCCATTTTGTCTGAGTTATCGAAACCAAGGAAACCATCATCTTCCTCATCACTATCCTCAGTTTCTGATAATAATTGTAATGCATCAGCTCCATCTCTTTCATCATCAGACAAATCATCAGACAACCTTTCTACCTCTTGGTCCGCTATTATTCTTTGGTCTACAATTTCGTCCGTCTCCTCCTTATCAGCATGGAAAACTCGTTCTCGGAAAAAGGGGTTTCTTTTCAAATATGAGGGGATATCGATCCAGATTCGTAATTGGGTATGATGGATCTTCTCCTCTCTGCTATTAGGATTAGCTATCCTTCTGATACGATAGGTTATTCTATTATCGTTTACTGCAGTTATTATAAAAGGACCTTCCCATCGGATACGAAATTTATTGCTCACATGGTGTCCTTTAAAGATGATTTTTTTAGCAACTTTTTGACCAATATGAAATGATTTAAAATTCATTGATCCCTCATCCCAATATTGTGGAAATGTATGAGCAGGTTCAACATGGGTTTTCTTTAATAAGTAGTCTGAAGGTGACATCTTTATAGAACTGTGCCACGTATGATTATAAATAATTACTGATGAGGGCAACTCTGCATCCCAACTCGACGAATTTTCCAGTACTAAGCAACGCAAAGACTGTATCAAACTACGGTTGAACCGCTCACAGATTCCGTTGCTAGCAGGATGCAATGGGGATGTTCGGATGTGCTTTATATTAAAGTTTTCTAATACAGCTTGAAATGGTCCTGCTACAAATTCCATCCCATTATCTGTTAATAATCGATTTGGTAACTTTGGTAAGAATGGCAAAATTCTCTCTTCCATAGCATTTGCCACTGTGGTACTCTGTTTGTCTTTGATAGGCACTACACACGCAAATTTGGAACAGTGATCTATTAATACAATAACGTATTTATTACCACTATCAGTAATTGGAAACTGCAACAAATCCATTGCTACAAGATCAAATGGACTATTAGCTTTTATTTTCAAGGTGGGGGGTATTACATTACTAGAATGGGTTTTTAATTTCTGGCATTCGGGACAGCATTTAACCACGTCAGACACGACCTGGTTTGCCCTAGGATGCCAGAAATGCTTATAAACAAGGTCTAAAAGTTTGTTTCTACCAACATGGCCCAAATTCCAATGAAGTTTTAAAACAAGGGATACCAATAAATTGAAGGAAATGATCATTTGTTTAGTTTGGTCTCCCCGAGATTTATATAAAAGGTCATTTTCGATAATGAAATCTCGATGATGAGCTTTAAACAATGCTAACTGAGTTGGCCATGTATTAACAGGATTATTTTTAAAAATATTCTTTTTCAAAAGTCTTATAATTCTGTCATTCTGTTGGTCAGTCAAAACGTCGATGTCTCTAATATTATGGTGGGATAAAGTAACATCCTCACAAGTTGGGACGATTTCGTTTATGGTGATAATGACCTCGTGCAATGTTGTATTAACACCATCAATTGGTTTTAAATAATTATAATGGATTCCACCTAAACATTTTAATCGACAAATTTTGTCGGTATGTTGTGATCCAAAAACCATAGGTCTATTATCATCATAATATACTTCACACCGGGATTTAAATATATTACAAAATGCATCCAGAACTTCTGGTATGGGAAATTGTCCGCCGCTTTTTAAACTTCTAATTCTTTTCCTAATACCTTTCTCTTGAAGGTTATAGCGACCTAAGTTCTTCAAAAGTTCGTCAACTATTGTTGCACGTATCTCCAAATGGCTATCCATTGAATCATAAAGAAACAAGGAAAGACATCTAAAGACAGCGTCATCGCCTCCTGGAACTTCAATTTGTTCAAAACCCAGGGGTATAAACTCAACGGATGTCGGATTAAATTCAGTTAATTCCCCATGTGATGGTATTGTCACCGGAGATCGAGACAAGGCATCTGCAACCGTATTGGATTTACCCACAATATGTCTGATTTCAAAATCATATTCATTAAGCTCTTCCCAGGTACGCGCAACCCTCCCATCCACCATACTCATGTTTTGAAGGTAGATCAAAGGTTGGTGGTCAGTATATATTACGAATTTAACCCCTTTTAGGAATGCTTTTAAAGATTTTACCGCCCACCGTAAAGCGGTAAGCTCTTTATCGATAGTACTGTAATTTTTCTGTGGTCCACTGAACGTTGTGGATATGTAAGCAATGGGTTTATGTATATTGTTTTGTTTTTGCGACAAACAGGCACCAGCACCAATGTTTGAAGCATCTACATACAATTCCAGAGGTGAAGCCTCTGGGGAATAATCAGGGAATCCTAATAAAGTGGGATTTACTAAGGCTTCCTTCAAGGTATCAAAAGCGTGTTGACAAGAATCCGTCCAGGTGACTGTCTTACGAGAAGACAAAGGTTTAGCTATCTGAGAACAATTCGGGATATGGCGTCTATAAAAATTCACCATACCCAGGAATTGCCTTAGCTGTTTAACAGTAGTGGGAACAGGAAATTCTAATGCACCTTGGAGATTTTTATCCAAGGGTTTTATTCCTTCAGCTGATATCTGATGACCCAAAAATTCTACCTCTGTCCGACATAGTCGTGTTTTCTTGGGTTTCAGCTTATATCCGTTGGACCCTAAAGCGATGAGTACTTTCTCTAATGTTGTTATATGGTCATCGAAAGTCGCGCCTAGAATGATAATATCATCTAGATACACCATTACTTTATTCCATGGTAATCCAGCCAGCGCAATCATCATCCCGCGCTGAAATGTGGCTGGTCCATTTTTTACGCCAAAAGGCATTTTCATGTACTCATATTGCCCGAACGGAGTTGAGAATGCTGTCTTCTCGATACTATCAGGATCCATCGCGATCTGATAGTATCCTTTAATAAGATCGATGGTGGAAAATAAGGAGTTCCCATGCATGTTATAAATCATGTCGATTAGATTGGGCAACGGGAAGGAATCTCCTTTCGTCACACTGTTAAGCCTCCTATAATCGATACACAACCTCAGAGAACCGTCGGGTTTGCGAACGGGAACTACAGGAGCCGAATAAGGTGATTTACTTGGTCGAATAATTCCACCTTCCAATAAGTCAGTGCATTCTTTTTCGATTTCTTGATCCAGAGGCCTTTGGAAACGTCGGACAGGGATTCTAACAGGTTTGTCTGTTTCCAATTCTATTGTGCCAAACCGACATCATTGTCACCCGTACTTAGAACATGTGGGTATTTTAATAAAAGAGTAACTAGTATGTTCTTTTGTTCAGTGGACAACGACAGAGTATTAAATTCAAATTCATGTATTAACTTTTCCGCATTCCAGTAACTTTCGGATTCTATTGGAGTTAACTCTGGGGTTCCCTGATGGATGCTAATGTTATTATCCCTAACATTAATTTCTGAGATACTGCCTATTATGGTGTTCTTCCTAACATACTGTTCTTGATCTGAGGGATTAAGAACAGCTATCAATACCTCATTTAACCCGATTTCTATTATGCCAGAGATAAATTGAAGTTTAGGATGAGTTATACCTGTAAATTCAACCATTCGATTAGTTAGGTTATTTCTAAAAATTTTAGGTATGGTTACAGCAATCACTTTACAGATATGAGGAGGTATTGTTGTGAATTCTGGGACAAGGCAGTTATAGAAAGGAATAGCAAAGCTAATGTCTTTCCCTACGCTAGTTAGGTTATCCTTATCCCTAAACAATAATTCTCGCCGGGTGAGATCAGGTAATAAATTATTATCTTTAAGAGCAACTGCCCCTAAAATTACGTTATGGGTCATTAATTCTAATGGAACTATGAAAAACTTTATAGGTTTAGTGGTGAAGCAACTATCAAAAACTATACTAGTTTCTATATAAAACAATTGGAAATTTCCGATTATGCCCAAATCCACGTATAGCGGTAACTTCTGTAGATGGTTTGGGTTCAATGTTTTTTAATGTAGGCAAGACACCTTCAGTTAATAAGCTAACTCCTGCCCCAGTGTCTATCATGCAGTCCAAGTAACTTTTCCCTGCATCGAGTGAAACATAAACAATCAGCGGTTCAACGTCAGCTTGACAAAGATTTAAATTACAAACAATTTCAGGGTTGTCAGTTTCGTAAGTTGGGTAATCACGTCTACGTCCATTGTCTAAGTCATAGTCATTTTCCTCAGGAGCTTCCAGGTCATTTACCATCCCCACAGTGTGCCCCTTCACTGCGGAGTTGGGAAGTTTTCCGGATCCCCAGGACAATTCCCTTCTACATGGGACTCACCACACATGGTACAGTCATTAACGTACCTTGTCTTGGGTTTAGTCCCACTGGCTGTCCAAGGATCGTTGGTCAAAGTCCTAGAGGAGTTTTCAAAAGTGCGGCTATTATTTCGATTTCGTGGTGGTAAAGGAGTCATTTGTCTAGGGGGACTGTCTGTTCGATTCCGATTATCAGCGAGAATATCTTCATCAACCGAATTCCGATTCCCTCGACCTCGATTCCTTGAAGGACAATTCATCCCCAGATGTTTACCCGTACAGAGAGGACATTTCATGGTTGGTCTATCATCTGTTCTCATTTCTCTAGGTATATTCCTGCAATCGCTTCTTATGTGGCCCTTGATTTTACAATAGCTACAAATGCCATGTGCTTTGTAACATTCATCTGTTATATGTTCCATACGTCCGCAATAAGTACAATTTTTACTTTTTTGTTGTTGGTTGGGACCTCTCTGTGGTTCACTATTACTAAGACGCCTTAAGGGTGGTGTTTCTCTAAGAGGATTCTTATATACGACCCGTTTTGGTGGTGATCTTTTCAACACTTCACTCCAAGAAGTAGTTTGCGGTGTGATTTCATCTATTTGAATTATCTCAACCTCCTGCCCTGGTGTTCTGAACTGAGAAGAGGTTTGTATCTCTGATGGTTCTATATTTTCTATTGCTCTTAACTCCCGATCATACGAGTCAGCTAATAATACTAGTTTATCCCAAGGGACTTTCGTCTGGGTGCACATTTCATTCTGTATTATAAATTCTCTCAGCTTGGATTGTACAACAGCTGGTAAACTAAGTATGAAGGCTGTGCGAAGGGATTCGTGTTCTCTCATATTCACCCCAGGAAAAGCCTGTCCAGCTAACTGTTCAAGTCTTAATGCGAACAAGTTAACATCTTCCCCAGACTGACGTTTGGCAGAATGATAAGCTTTCAGCTTATTCTCATTCCGTTTCTTTTCTTCTTGCTGGTACCATCTCAGTAAGATCTCTTTAACATTTCTATATTCTGATTCTGTTTTAATAATTACTGTATATAATTTTAGAAATTTACCAGATAGGTATTTTTCTAACAATCTAACCCATTGGTCAGGGCTTTGGGGATACTTCTTCTGGCAATATTCTTCATAATATTCAAGGAATGTTTGTAAATTGTCTTCCTTCTCATAATTAAATATCTTAGGTTCAATTAATTTAGGTTTCTGTGAGTTGTTTATCATGATCGTCAACAATGATACAGCCTGAGTCAATAAAGACAACTGCTGCTGTATTAAATCAAACTGATTCGGAGAAAGACCACTCAGTGCTTGTGCAACAGGAGGTATCCATGAGTTTGTTCGATATAGTCCACTACATGTAACAGTCACTGGTGTTGTAGGGGTCTGAGTATACACCATTGTTGTGATTGGTGTTGTAAATATATTTCCAGTGGTGATGCTAGTATTAGTATTCCTACTGCTTTCAAAGGGTGATAGGAACTCATTAACTGAGGTAGTCGGACTTTGACTTGTAACCATTGGAACTATTGGAGATACATTCTCCGCAAGCGTCACTAATTCTGTCATTACTTCCTCTTTAGCTATGGTGGTAGTCAACCCATTGTTTGTCATAGGAAGGTTTGCTTTTTTCGCCACCTCCATTTGTTTAGTTAAATTTTCCATTTGCAGTGCCAAATTTCCAACTATATTTTTAACTGCATCTGCAGAAATCATATCCGTACTTTGTGTAACAGCTACCAACTGATCACTTTCATCACGTTGACCATTCTCCATTAGTGCGAGAAAATCATCTAGGTTAATATTTGAAGTAGCCATATTGCTTTCTAAGTGTTTTATTTTTCCAAAAGTGAGTCTCCTCTTTCCACAAGAAAAACAGAACTTCTTAGATCTATAGTTATATATCTAAGGCCTGCCTTCCTATTTGGAAAGTTTATGAAATATTTTCCAATCCTCTTGAAGATTTCACAATCACCTGTACAGTAACTGCAATATATAAGAGATTAATCAAAAAACAAAACAGTATATACGCATGTACCAGGTAATCACCCAATACACAGGCATATACCACCCAACACAAAAATAATTGAGATAAACAATACAAATGTGTTAGTATTCAATTCCAAGATAGAGTTATCTACCTGTAGGTGTCGAAGGTAAAACGAAAGTATCGTGACACTATCTCATTCACTCCTCAGCACATCAAACAGGTCCCTGTTCGGGCGCCAATTTTTGTGTATGTAAGGGGAAGTCAGGGAATGTGGGGATCTGAATTATAGGCAGTGTCAATGTGTTGGTATACAATGGCGCCCAAATTTCCCTCCAATCACCTAACCCCGATACAAATTAAATTAGTACTTACACTTTGATGGCGTGGAGATGTTTTCTCTCCTTTGGCTATTCAAAATTCACGTAAGGCCTTCAGTAATTCTTCAGGACCCGTCTGACGCGATGTTGAGTTGGGCGATCCGTATATCACAACAAACACACTAAGAGCTTCACACACAGGTAAGTGAGCACACCAATAATGATTTTATGCTTTATTACAAACTTTAATTACCCACCCTATAATAAGTTCTATTAACTTGTAAAAATCTTTATTTTACATACATACTATAATTTATTCTAACAATAAAGGTGTATATGGTGTAAAAAAAAAAAGTTCCACCAGTTCTTAAGGAAATGACTGGACAATTTATGGAGTGAGTCCCAACTGAAAGAAGAACCGTCACCTGGAATGAAGTGGTTAGTAAGGTGTGTAAAGAGTTTTACCTAAACTTTAATAATCTTAACTTTTATAGGTAAGGATCACTTTCAATCCTTTTTGCCGGTAGGTTTCTAATTGATTTCTACTTTAATGAGTACATCTGTATAGTTACGCTCATCAATATTCTCCAATGTTTTGACACAACAATGAGTAGGTAAAAAAAATCTTCAAAATGAAAACTCCCAAATAAAACCCTATTTAAAAAACAAACATAACAAAAAAAAAAATTTACACTTTTTACTATTATTATATAATTATTATTATATATATATATTACTCCAATTATCACATTATATTAATTTCGTTTTACCTTATAAGTGGAGAATGTCTCCTAAGGGTTATAAGAATGTTCACTTTGTATAGAAGGCGTCCTATCACAAGTTCCACACTGTCAAATATATATATACATAAATACCAAGTTTTACGATTTGTTTATTTTTATTTTTAATTTCAAAAAAATTTGTTTTTCATATTTCATATAAGTATTTCATTCAATTATTTAATTACCTTGTGGTTATGAAAATTTAATTTTTTTGTTTACTCTTTTTTTTTTCCAGTACTACTTCTTATGTATAACTCTCTTCAAATCTCAGTTTTAGTTTTGTTATAATTCTTTTAGATATATCAAAAATACACTGATTTTTCAATCTATAATACTTTTTTAATACTTGGAATTCTTTCATTAACTACTATTAACAACACAAACTTTTAGATTTGACTGAAAAAAGAAAAAAATAGTTTAGTATCCCTAACTTAACACTAATAATTACAGGAAAAGTCTCTAATAATTCGATTTGACCAGTGGGATTGAGACTCTCTCAGTCCCAATTCCACTAAGGTCAACACTCCCTTTATAGCGATACCAAAATTTTTACTGATACCGATACCAAGACTTTCAATTTTACCGATACCGATACCAATTTTTATTTATATATATATATATATATATATATATATATATATATATATATATATATATATATATATATATATATATATATATATATATATATATATATATATACACTGTATATATAATATATATATATATATATATATATATATATATATATATATATATATATATATATATATATATATATATATATCCGATCCAAGTAAGGCTCTAGGGGCCTGTCAGTGGGGCCAGCACTCGTATCCATCTAAATCTGTGAAATCCCTTGTGAATACTTTCCCCTCCCCAAATACTCACATATCTCTACCACAAGCACCTCCTCGCCATGCGCCTTCAGCACAAGCTCCTCTCCCTCCTCCTCCCTTCTAATTATTAACAGTTCTGTCTTTTCAACATTCACGATCAATTCCACCTCTTTTAGCTTTTCAGCAAAACTTATCATCATCTCTCCTAACTTTTCTCTATCTTGGCTCCAATATATATAATATATATATATATATATATATATATATATATATATATATATATATATATATATATATATATATATATATATATATATATATATATATATATATATATATATATATATATATATATATTTCCTCTGGTGGGTCAAAACCAGAAACCTACTAATTTCCACCAGAGTTGGGTCAATACAGAACCTAACCGTTAAACGACAACATGCACCCATACACGGCTCTTGAAAGTGTGCAAGCCAAAAGAAGTTGGGAAAACAGAAAAAGGGAGTGTGTTCCAGACTTTACCAATTCAGTACATATAAGATTAGGCATAGCGGTTAAGTCTGGGAACAGACAGTTAAACAGAGAAAGGATAAGACTGTGTAGAAAATGCAAGTACCCTCCATTGGTCATAAACGGGGGAGTGACAGTATGGTCAAGACCATTCCGTTTCACTCCGTTGCCCTTTGGTTGGTTCCTTTTCGCGTTTCACCTTCTCAGAGGGTCTCTAGTGTACCCTCGCCTCATATTGGAGTGTCTATGCTCCCACTTCAATTTCCCCCGACTTCCTTCTCATGTTCCAAATTTACAAGCGCTTATTCGTACATTACCTTTATAAAAAAAATATTGGTGAAACTCAAAACTGTGGGAATGGACCCTCGGAGTTTGTAAAGATCATTGCTACTAAAGTGATACTCCCTTGCATGGAGGCGTACATTCCATATTCTTTCCCTTCTACTAAACCTAACGAACTTTGGTTTAACTCTGCTTGTTCTCGTACCATTCTCCATAGGGATGATGCCTTCAGGGATTACCATCGTCTTCAAACTCCAGAAACTCATTCAATTTATATTTCATCCCGGAATCGGGCAAAATCTATCCTCTGCAACACCAAAAACTCTTTTCTTCGTTGAAATGCAATAATCACTTTGGTTCTTCTTTCACGCCCTTCTTGGCATTTTGCAAAAAATGTAAATCTAATTTTGCTTCTTCCTCTTTCCCTCCTCTAATATCCTCCGACGCCATTTTGCCTTCTTCTAAAGCTAAACTATTTGCTCAGACTTTTGCCTCTAATTCAGCCTTAGACTATTCCGGAGTTACTCCTCCTTCTTTAACTTCTTCCATCTCATTTATGCCTACAATTTTCTGCTCTCTCAGAGCTTAACACTAAGAAGGTATATGGTCCTGATGGTATCCCTCATTAGGTTCTCAAAACTTGTGATTCTGGGCTTGTACCCTGATTTGGTAAACTACTTCGTCTCTGTCTTTTTGCTTCAACATTCCCTTCTTGCTGGAAACATGAGCTTATTCAGCCTGTGAAGAAGAAAGGAAACCCCTCTAGACCCTCCAACTGCTGTCACATTCTTTAACCTCCGTTCTTGTTAAAGTTTTCGAATCTCAATTCGAATCTCAAAAATCTTATCTCTGATCGCTAGTATGACTTCCATAAGAAACGCTCTACTGGTGATCTCTTTCTATTCACTCTGACTCTTGGTTTTCCCTCTACGATATTTCGGTGAATCTTTTGCTATCGCGCTGGACATTTCGAATTCCTTCGATAGGGACTGGTACAAAGCTTTGATTTCTAAACTTTCCTCTTTCAGAATTTTCCTCTTTGATTTTCTATCTGGTCGTTCTATAGCTGCTGTTGTAGACGACCACCATTCATCCTTTAAATCTGCTAATAGTGGTGTCCTATCCCCAAAGCTTTTTAAACTTTTAATTAATAATCCTCTCTATTACTTCATTACCTATCCCATCCTTTGCTGATGATCTCATCCATCATTACTCCTTTCAGTTTGAAAGGAGCCCCTCTCACAACAGTTAATTGACGTTAGAATGTTGGCCTTGGAATATCTGACCTCTGATTTTTCTTGCACTTCAAATTGAGGAAGAGAAAACATAAGTCTTTTTCAATGCCTCAAAAACTCAGTTCCTCCATATCTCTACTCGAGACTATCTACTACAAAACTATGACATCTTCCAAAACACGCAACTCAAGCCTTCATCTGTGCTTAATAATCTCTAGTGGTCTTTCTTGGAAGGATCACATTACTTCTCTTTCTAAACAAGCTTCTAAGAGGTTGGGTGTTCTGTTGCCCATTCATGATTTTTTTTATGCTAATCCAATTGCTTTCTCTTTATAGGGGTGTTATCTCCCCTGTTTGGATTACGCCTCATACATCTGGGGTAGTTCCACTCACACAGCTCTCCTCGACAAGGTGGAGTCTGGCTTTTCATCTTAACAAATTCTCTCCAGTCTTTTTCTCTTCTGAACTCTTCCATTGATTTTCTCCTCCATTGAGAACACGCTTGTGTAACACGATTTTCTACACAGTCTTATAATTTCTCTGTTCAACTGTCTGATCCCACCCAGACTTAACAGCTATGCCTAATCTTATATGTACTCAATTGGTAAAATCTGGGACACACTCCCTTTTCTGTTTTCCCAACTTCTTTTGTCTTGCACACTTTCAAGAGCCGTGTATGGGTGCATGTTGTCGTTTAACGGTTAGGTTCTGTATTGACCCAACTCTGGTGGAAATTAGTAGTTTTCTGGTTTTTACCCACCAGAGATATAGATATATATATATATATATATATATATATATATATATATATATATATATATATATATATATATATATATATATATATATATATATATAATATATATATATATATATATATATATATATATATATATATATATATTTGGAGCCAAGATAGAGAAAAGTTACGAGAGGTGATAAGAAGTTTTGCTGAAAAGTTAAAAGAGGTGGAATTGATCGTGAACATTGAAAAGACAGAACTGTTAATAATTAGAAGGGAGGAGGAGGGAGAGGAGCTTGTGCTGAAGGTGCATGGCGAGGAGGTGATTGTGGTAAAGGAATGTGAGTATTTTGGGGGAGGGGAAAGTATTCACAAGGGATTTCACAGATTCAGATGGAGGCGAGTGCTGGCCCCACTGACAGGCCCCTAGAGCCTTACTTGATCCGAATATATATATATATATATATATATATATATATATATATATATATATATATATATATATATATATATATAATATATATATATATATATATATATTCTTAACAGTTAAAAATCGGTATTTGTCAATTTGAAATTTTTGGTAGCGGTATCGGTAAAAATTTTGGTATCGCTCCATCCCTATATATATATATATATATATATATATATATATATATATATATATATATATATATATATATATATATATATATATATATATATATATATGTGCAACTTCAAAAATATTTAAACAAGCAAGAAAATACTAATCTCAAGCTGACCAAGTGGAACTATTATTATAAAAATTTTCTACTGTCTTTAGTTGTCAATGAATCTATTCCATTTTCACCTCGTGTCTTTGTTCCTGAATCTTTCATTATACCTGTTATTTCTTATTCGCATTCACTTGGGCATTTTGGAGTCAAGAAAACTTTGGCATTTCTTATGAATTATATGCCTAAATATACAAAGCAGTTTGTTCTTAGTTGTGATTCATGTCAGAGATCTAAATCCTTACTCAAAATAAGCCAGCCATATGAATCTTACAAGCCAGTTTTGGCAAAATTTCAAGTGGTTCATATAGACATTCTTAAAATGCCTCCATGTAAAAACTATAAATATCTTTTAACTTTAATTGATAGATTCTCTCGCTATCTCTTTGCTTTCCCCTTGAAAAACATAGAAACCTCTACAATTGTGGAGACAATTACAAGGGAATTCTTACCAATCGCTGGAGTGGTAGGAACTTATGTTTTGGATCGTGGTGCACAATTTACTTCTGATTTATTTACAAGTGTTTGTGAGGAGTTAGGATCCCGACATAACTTTACTTCTGCCTATACCCCTCAGAGTAATGGACTCATTGAAAACTCTCATAGAACACTATTGAGGTCTCTTCGAGCCATGCTGTCGGATGAGTTGGAAGATGTTCAGAATTATTGGTTGGATCTCCTTCCCCTAGTGCTGTTGTGTTTAAGAACTGCACCATTAAACTCAGAAGGAATAATCCCTGCTATATTAATGATGGGTCAAAATCCCTCCCTCCCTGGAGCTTTAATAGAGCAAGTTGAGTCCTCATTCCCACTTTCGATAAAAACATTCGCAGAAAAATTGAAATTATTTTTGGGACTTCCTCTATATCCTGAATTTTCTGTAAAAATCCAAAAATATATGTCCCAAAGAACTTACAAGATGCGAAATTTGTTCTTGTAAAGAACCAACAATATGGCAGAAACAAACTAGAAGCAGTATACCATGGTCCTATCCCATAGTGAAATTTTCAGGTAATAATGTTTACATACAAAAGAATAATAAAGTACAAGCTGAATAATAAATATTAAACTATATTTTAGTTTAAGTGATGAAAGTGTTGAATCATAAAAATGTGATAAATAAATTGAAGGTGCTATACAAATATATTTTTGTAATTTTTTTAATATTTTACATTTTTTAATTTTTTTACAATTTTTAATGAATACTATTTTGTTAGAATAAGTTTCCTCTATTGCTTTAATTTCACTATTTCTTCCAATTTACTATTCTAACAAATTCATGTTATAAGTTGGGTGTTCAGGTATGAATCTCCAAGTAATCTAGTTACTTGGAAATTCATTCTCTGGGTGTCACCATCTTGGAATAAAGGTTGTATTGATAATATTTAATTTTTTTAATTAAATGTAAATATTAATAATAAATCGATAGGAATCAATATGGAGACCGATATTTTGCTTAAAAGAAGCAATATATCGATTTAGTATCGATGTTTTTTCGAGCGATTTTTTTTAAAGCATTTTTTTTCGATTGGAAAACAAACCGGTAACAAGATACCAAGCTAGTACATTTGTTGTGAAATTATTGTATAAAAATTCTTATATAAAATAAAATAGTAAGGAAAGCCTTTGTTTAAAACCAAACTATACCAGATTTTATTGATTTTATTAAATAGAAAACTGATATACAAGCAAGGTAAGAGGAATATAAAATTTTTAATAGACGTTATTTGGTGTAGGCCGGCACACAAAGCCTAAGCTAAAATAAAGACCATAAGGTAGAACAAAGCTAGTTAGCAGCTTATGCAAGCCCTTAATTTTGCATATATATATATATATATATATATATATATATATATATATATATATATATATATAT
>SEYY01000838.1:52065-87065 GCA_009176605.1 Armadillidium nasatum
TGGATGACAGGACTAGCGACCCGGACCTAGGCCCTATAATTATTGCTTACTGCTTGCAACAACTCCAAAACCAGCATGTGAAACCACAGCTGTGAGAAGTATGAACTTCTAGAGAGCTCTTTGAGAAAGTGTTTAGAAGTTAAATGGAGAAGGTGATAGTCCCACTAAAAGGGTGAAAACCCTGCCTGGAAGTTTAAGAAAACTAAAGGACTAGCACTGAAGCCAACAAGCCGAAAAACATGAACTTTTCCAGCATTCTAGGAGATGACAAAATATGCTAGTCCCACTGCAGCGAGACTAACTATTATATATAATATATATAATATATATATAATATATATATATATATATATATATATATATATATATATATATATATATATATATATATATATATATATATATATATATATATATGAAATTAAGATTTCTATTTCTCGGGTATTTTAGTTTAACAAAAAAGAGAAGTACTATTAAACATTGTTTATTAATATTAATCAATCTTTTGAGGAAAATTCACTATCCTTGTCCTCAGGACTATAATACAAAATGGAAATCGACAATTAGCACTATAACAGCATAGTAAACTATTCTCCACAAAAGTTAAAAGCAAATGAGAGACAAAACTAGAAACAAAGGAAAAACAATGACATGGTTGGTAGGTTGGTTGGGAAAAAAATTATATAAATAGAAACAAATAGTCAAAGTGAATCATATAAGCAATCTAAACCTTGTAAATGAATGTTGCCTGACAAATATATCATAACAATAAAATACGAAATGGATTCACAGCCTTCTGTTCCAGATGCACAGTCTGTATTTTTCATTAATTTCTGCAACATTCGCAGTTATCAATCCAATTTCCACTTTGTTGTACATCACTTCTCTTCTTCTTGAGTGAAACTCAGATGTTTGAGCGTTCAGATTGCAAACCCTTTTTTGTTTCCTCCTACTGTCTCTATCCTCAATTTTCAGCCAAATGCAATTGATGCGCATACATACACAAAAATGTTTTTTGTTTTTTTGTTCCTAATTTGGGGTCTTCTGAAATTTCCACCTTGTGGCTTTACCTCTCTTGCCATTCTACAACTAAATCATTTGTTCTGTTTATTTATCTCCTAATTCTATTGACTATCCTAAATTTTTCAAGTATCTAATCTCCAAAATAGAACACATTCTCTCTTTTCTCCATTACTCCTTTCACTTAGAAAGACGTCCCTCCCAACAGCAGTTAATAGACTCGATGAAGATAGCCTTGGAGCAACTAACCTCAGATCTTTCACAAATTTCTAGCTGGGGCAGAAAAAAACATGGTTGTTTTCAAAGCCTCAGAAACTCAGTTCCTTCATCTCTCCACTTGACACAATCTTCTACTCAACTATTATGTCTTCTTCAAAAACACACACAACTCAAACCATCTGTTCTTAATATTCTTGGTGTATCGTTTTCTTGTGATCTTTCCTGGAAAGATCATATTACTTTTGTTTCTAAACAAGCTTTTTAAGAGGTAAGGTGTTCCGAGACGCCTTTGTAGTTTCTTCATGCCACCCCAGTTGCTTGCTCTTTATAGGGGTGTTTTTCGTCCCTGGTTGTAGTATGCTTCACACATCTAGGGTGGTTCCACTCATAGAGCTCTCCTGGAGAAGGTGAAGTCTAGGGCTTTTCGTCTCACCAACTCTCCCACTCCTACAAATCCTCTCCAATCTCTTTCTGCCCGCCGAATTGTTGCGTGACTCTTTCTATGTTATCGCTATTACAACGGACATTACTCTTCTGAACTTTCTTATTGCATACCTCCTCCATTGAGAAGAGCTCAGTGACGTGCCTTTCTACACTGTCTAATCCTTTCTCTGTCCAACACTCAAACGCCAGAGTTAACTGCTATGCTCAATCTTACACATTCTGTACTAGAAAAGTCTTAACACATTCCCTTTATCTGTTTTCCCAACTTCCTTTGACTTTTACACTTTCAAGAGCCTTGTGTCTGGACATGTCAGCCTCTAATAATCTGGATGGGAATTTTACAATGCTTTTCTACATTGGTGGAAATTGGTAGCCTTTGGCCTTTTCCCACTGGAGGATATATATATATATATATATATATATATATATATATATATATATATATATATATATATATATATATATATATATATATATATATATATATATATATATATATATATATATATATATTATATATTTTTTTTTTTTTTTTTTTTTTTACCTTCTCACCCCCTGTTGAGGCGGCCACACTTCGCTAATGAAGCCTCCCGCCGCAGTCGGTCTCGTCCAGAGATCTTTCAAAGAAGTGATGCCCCAGAAGATTTTGGGGCGACAGTTGGAGGGACAGTGTAAAAGAAAGTGATTTACGGTCTCCGGGGCCCTTTTGCATCTGGTACAAGTGGAAGATGTTGCCTGGTTTAAATTGAAATTGTGTTTGTAATGTTGTAAGTTTGGGTGGTGCCCGCATCTCAATCTTGCAAGTGAGATTTGTAAGTGTCTTGGGAGGTTGTTGGAGTCGGTGTTTATTTCGGGAGGGGGTTCGTTAAGGATGTTGTTTGGAGGTCTGTTGATCATATATGAATGATGTTAGTTGAGTGTGTATATGTTTGGTTGTTGTGGTATTGGGGGAGGAGGGGGAATGTGATTTAGGATCCGTTTGTAAAAGGCTCCGGTGGACGATGGAGGTTGTTTTAGTCTTTGATTGGTAGGTTGGAGGAGAGTATTGTGACATGGGTGTGTGGGTAGACGTGTTTTTGCATAGAATTGGGTGCCTATCATTTCGAGGTGGTTCCTTATAGGTAGTATCTTGGTTTCGTTATGTAGGTGTTGTTGAGGGGTTGTGGGTTGTGCAGCCGGTGATGGTGCGAAGGGCTTTATTTTGTGTTATTTGGAGTGTCGTTAAGTTTTGGTCGGAGAGCAGAGGGTGCCAGACAAGGGAGGCATAGTTGATGGTGGGGCATATAAATTGTTTGTAGATGGCAATTGAGGCTTGTATGTTGTTGTTGTATGTCTGTGTTGGCCACTGTTTTGAGGATGTTGAGTTTTCTGGTTGCGGCTGTGGTGGTATTTTGAATGTGCTTGGAGAAAGTGAGGTGAGTGTCAAATGTTAGGCCGAGAATCTTTGGGGTTTTGTTGAAGGGGTATGGGGGTGTTGTTTAGTAGGACTTGTGGGTGGGTGTTGGATATGTGTTTGTCTGTTGTTATGAGGGTTATGGAGGATTTGTTTGGTGATGCCGTCATCCTGTTTTCTACTAGCCAAGTTTGGAGTTGTGTTAGGTAGTCTTGTGTGAGTGTTGTTGCGGTGGTGAGGTCTTTGTGAGTGGTGGCAATAGTTATGTCGTCGGCGTATGAAGTGATGCGGGTGAAAGCTGTTTGGGGTTGTGGGAGGTCTGCTGTGTATAGGTTGAATAGAGTGGGGGAGAGTATGGCTCCTTGGGGAACTCCGTTCCTTATGTTGATGGTACGTGATTTATGGCCGTTTTGTTGTATTTGGGCGGTTCTTCCTGATAGGAAGTTGGATAGCCATTTCTTAGTATTTGTTGTGATGTTGGATTGGAGGATTTTATGGATAAGATTATGTCTCGGGACAGTATCGAAGGCTTTGTTTATGTCAATTGCTATTAATATAGTTTTGTGATATGGCTTATGGTTTAGTCCGTTTATTATAGGTTGGATGATGTTGGTAAGTGCAGTGGTGGTGGAGTGGTTGGGTTTGAACCCGTGTTGGAAGTTTTGTTGTGGGATGAATTGGAGGATAGAATTTAGGATTAGTTTTTCAAGAAGTTTTGAGATGGTGGATAATAAGGAGATTGGGCGGTAAGAGGAGGGGTTTGAAGGGTCTTTGCCTGGGTTTTAGTTTAGGGATGATTAATGCTTTTTTCCATAGGGGAGGGATATAGTTGAGTTGGATGGATTTGTTGAAGATGGAGGTTATGTATGTGATTGTGTGGATGGATAGGTGTTTTAGGTGAATATTTGATATGTTGTCTGGTCCTGTTGCTGGAGAGTTTTTGATAGATTTAATGGTGTTTTGTGTGTTTGTGGGTGTGATGGCGTTTAAGTTGTTTTGGTTGTTGTGTAGCTTTTTCAGTTTTTTGATTATTTTTCTGTTTTGTGGGTGGGTAGGTAAGCTACTTTGTTTAGCGAAGTGTGTGGCCAGTAGGTTGATGTGTTGTTTGGGAGTTAATGGGGTTTGTGTAGTGGGATTGGTTGGAGTTTCGTGAGTGTGAAGAGGGTTGTTTTTTGCGTTGTGGAATTGTGTGGATTGTTTTCCAGACTCTTTTGCTGTTTGTGTTGTCCAAGTTTTTGATGAGGAAGTTTTGGTAGTTGTTAGTTGTGTGAGTTTTTATTAGGGTTGATATTTGATTGTTTAGGGTTTCTAATTGTGTTTTGGTGAGTTGTGTGGGGTTGTTTTGGCGTTTTAGTGCGTTCCTTTGTTTTATGAGAGAAGTGATTTCGGGGGAGAGGTTAGGTTCGTATTTTTTAATGTGGCCTTTAGGGATGTAGATGTTGGCTGCTTTCTGGATTGTGTGGGTGAGATGTTAATTGCTGATTTGAGGGAGGATATGTTTGTAATTTCGTTTGTTGTGAGGTTTTCGTCTATGTAGTTGGAGAAACCGGTCCAGTCTGCTTTTTTGTAGTTGGTAAATGTAGTTTTAGATTTGTGAGTGGGTTTGTTTTTGATGTGGTATTTTATAATTATTAGGTATGTGGTCGGAGTTTAGATCGGTTTCTGTGGTCCATTGTAGAAAGGGGTGAATGTTTGAGGAGCAAAAAGTGATGTCTGGTGATGTGGGGGATTGGTTGATTTGCGGGGGGATTCTGGTGTGGAGGTTTTTGTTGTTAAGGTATGTTGAGATGTTCCAAATGTTCGATGATGTGTGTTCCTCTTTGGTCGGAGGCTTGGTTTTTGTACCAGGTCGGGTGGTGGGCATTGAAGTCTCCGCATAATAGGAGATTAGGAAGGTTTGTTATTGTAGAGAGGTTAGGTGAGTAGTTTGATGGACAGTGTCTGGATGTATGGTATGGTATGTATAGGTTTACTATGTTGTGCGTAGTTTTATTTATTCCTATTGAGAAGGTTTGAATTTTAGATGTGTTGTCAGTTTGCGTGTTAGCATGTTGAGAGGATGTGTTGGAGTAATTTATAGAGTTGTGGATGAGGGTTAATAGTTTGTGATGGTTGGGAGTAGATGGAGTCATATTTGTAGAAAGTTGGGGGAAGTTGGTTTGCTGGAAGGTGGGCTTCTTGTATTATCGCAATGTGGATGTTGTGTTTGTGTAGGAATGTTTCTAGTTCTTTGTGTTTGTTGTGGAGGCCGTTTATATTGATTTGTAGGATATTTAGTGTGGAGATGTGGGAATTATGATTGATAGGGTTTGAAGTGGTTGGGGGGGTACAAATTTGACATTTCCAATTGTGGTTTGTAGGTGGAAGTCTTTGAAATGGGGAACATTGTCTGTGGATCCATTTGTGGCAATTGGTGCATTTTTTGGAGTCCCTCCTGACTATTTTGTTGCAGATAGGGCATTGCCAGGTTACAGGCCCCGGATTTTTCTCTATGTCGCCGGCTTTTAGTAGTAGGAGGAGGAGGAGATATGCCAGCTTAATCTCCTCCTGAAATGAAAAAATGGAAAAAGCATAGTGGGAGAGTGATTGAGAAATAGATTTGAAAGATCTCGGATTTCTCCGGACTGCGGCGAGGTGAACTTCCTTCGCTTGTGACCCCAAGCTTGCTCGGGGTGGGGGTGGGGGGTAGAGAGGCTTTGTATCCCTCTTCTGAGGAGTCTCTGTAACTGGACTCTTGAGAAGATGGACATCGATTTCGCCACGGGAAGGCTCCTCTCCTGGAAATCTATATATATATATATATATATATATATATATATATATATATATATATATATATATATATATATATATATATATATATATATATATATATATATATATATATATATAATATTTAAAAAAAAAAAAAAAAAAAAAGTAATCAAAAGACAAATGTTAAATAAACATATAACAGAAAAATATAAAGCAAAAAGTCAGGGATCTCCAAACTTATTAACCTAAGGGCTACACTGACTCCTCCACTATGTCCCAAGGGCCAAAACCTTGCTAGCTCATCATACCAACATACTGTAGTTTTGAATCAAATGCAAATTTTGTTTTGGACTAGCAGGCGAGGGCATAGGACTTGTGGGTGGACTCTGCTCCATTCACAATTTCAGTTGGTACTCACAGGCAAATCGCATACCTCCTCCATTGAGAAGGGCTCGTGCGACTCGTCTTTCTACACAGTCGCATCCTTTCTCTGTCCAACTCTCTGACTCCAGACTTAACCGCTATGCTCAATCTTACACGTACTTTACTGGTAAAGTCTGGAACACACTTCCTTTATATATTTTTGCAACTTCCTATGACTTGTACACCTTCAAACGCCATGTATCAGGTCATGTCGGCCTTTAATTTGACCATGTTCCCAACTTTCACTGTAACTCTGGTGGAATTTTAGTATGCCTCTGGCCTTTGCTCACCAGAGGTGAAATAAATAAATATATATATATATATATATATATATATATATATATATATATATATATATATATATATATATATATATATATATATATATATATATATATATATTTGAAAAAGTAATTAGTTCCAGGTCAGTAATGTAAACAAATTAGTAAATTTTGGAATGCATACTTGCATTTATTCAGCATGAATAACCAAAGATATTTTAGTGCTGTCATATATAATTGAGTTAAAAAAAACAAAGTAAATGAAAAACGGAATTCAAAGCTATTGGATTCTTTAATAATTTGAAAATTTTGCTCTTATAATTAAGAATTTTATTTTTAACAGATTTCCAGCGTGATAGCCGGATACTGAAAAATAGTCTATATATATATATATATATATATATATATATATATATATATATATATATATATATATATATATATATATATATATATATATATATATTAATTATTATTATTATTATTATTATTATTATTATAATAACTTTTATTTTTGTTTCAGAAAAACATATTTGGTAAAATTATAGAATTTTCAAACAACCATCCCTGGATTTATGGTGTTTACGTACTTGTATTGGCAATTCCTGTTGTTCTTATATTTGTTTGCTGTTGTGCAGAGGTTATATATATATATATATATATATATACCGTATATATATATATATATATATATATATATATATATATATATATATATATATATATATATATATATATATATATATATATATATATATATATATATATATATATATATATATATATATATAGATTATCATAGTTTAGACTTCAACCATAATTCTTATTTTATGTATGAAAATACATGTATACTCGCAAATTTGTTGTTGTCTTCCTTTTTAAACATTAGTTTTGGGATATTATTACTTTGTGGAATATAAAAATAATATTGTTTACACAGTAATTTTATTTATAGGCTCAATTGACTCTGATTCTATGTCACATTTACACACTAATAAATGGGATTGCAATTTGTTAAATTACCTCTCATTAGCAAGTAAAACACATTTATATTATAGGAAGAGCAAAGGTGTAAAGGGGAGTGGGATTAGTTGGAAGGTCATACCTCTGTAATATATATATATATATATATATATATATATATATATATATATATATATATATATATATATATATATATATATATATATATATATATATATATATATAAACACCAGACTGCACTTTGATATCCATTGATATTACAAAAACTACGAAACGTACATTAAAAAAGATTATATTTTTGAAATCCTTTGTGCATTTTGAGTAAGAAATATTTGGAATTAAAAAAAAAATTATAATAATTTTAATAAGTACGTAATTTATAGTTTTTTAATACGCTTCACAACATCGTACGTCTGGCATTGTCTCTTTTTCTGAGATAAATTTCGCGATTGAGTACGAAAATTGTAAAAGATGTGATATATTATATATATATATATATATATATATATATATATATATATATATATATATATATATATATATATATATATATATATATATATATATATATATATATATATATATGGTGTAATATAGCAGTATGCTTGTATCCCCTGGCAACATTCCAGCAATCAATTAGGCCTGTATCCCACAGCAAACTTCGGTCGTTCAGGTTATGATAAGTCGAACTAGGTTTGCTAAAAAAACTAAAAAATAATAATAGTAATAAGGCCAGAATTTCCCCCAAATATCGTACACAAACAATTTTTTTTATTTAACTTATTTTCACATCTTTTATAATGTTCTTAATCAAAATTCGCCAAGGATTCCATAGGAAAAATGTTATCCTTTTTAACGTACGTTTAGTAGTTTTTGAAATATTTATGGATATGAAAGTGCAGTCTGACCATATATATATATATATATATATATATATATATATATATATATATATATATATATATATATATATATATATATATATATATATATATATATATATATATATATATATATATATAGTATTGCTTTCGCCAGAGAAGGTTGTGTTTAAAGTGATCTCTTTATTTTACCTGTACAAATTCTCTATTTTTAAGTTATTTTATATTTTTAAGTTTTATATTGTTTGGTGATTTATTTGTTTGTATTATTAATAGTGGTATTCATAAATTTAATATTAAGGTGTGATTTCTTGAAGCTCTTAGTATTAGGTAAATAACTAAAGGCTAGGGTGGGCCTAATCCTTGGGTTTTTATCAAGAATTTAATATTTTCAGCCTAAGTATACTTTTGTTTTGATTTTCGTAAAGTTGGTTAATTTCTAGTTAAGATTATTTAATTTCTGGTTAATTCAAATATTTTAATTGATTGTCTGACTGGCAGGGGGTCTACCCAGTTGTTCAGATTAGGCTTTCTGATAGACCTACGGTATATTTTCTTAACTGTAGGCTAAACTAGGCCTAAGGTAGTTATAGGGTTATTTCATTTTAGAATATTTGAGAAGGTTGGATTGTTGCTTAGACCTATTGATTAAAGTTAGGCCTTGTAACAATATAGTATAATTTCAGTAACATTAAGTTAGGCCTTTGTAATAATAATATAGTATAACTTCAATAGCATAGTATAATAATTTGAGTATGTATGTGGATTGTGGCATTTGTGGGACTGTGAGAAGAGAACATGTTGGTGAATCTATGAGCTGAATCTATTTAAGGAAAGAAACAAAAGATATCATTAACATATTGTTTATAAAATGTAGGGAGAGTACTGGAGAAGATAAAGAGAGGTAAGAAGATTCCAATTAATGAAAGAAAAAAGTCGGCAAGTATGGGGCCTAAGGGGAAACCCATGACCACCCCATCTTGTAGTTGGAAAATATCATTGTCAAAAACAAAATATGTATCTAATGTGGCCAGATTAAGTAAGAGGGTTAAAAGTGTTTCTATTGAAATCTTGGAAAAGTCCATTTATATATATATATATATATATATATATATATATATATATATATATATATATATATATATATATATATATATATATATATATATATATATATATATATATATATATATATATATATATATAAGATTTTAAGAAAGTTATCTAGAAAATTATATTTTTGCATTACTTTATAGTTAAAGGAAAGTTTATAAAAAAATTACAGTTCCAGTCCAATTATTTTTGGATATTACAGCTAATGAGCTAATTCTAGTTCAGGCCAGAACTGAAAATTTCAGATATGGTTCACCCCTAATACATATTTAAAATTGCAAAATTTAAAGTGATGAAACTTAAAACTCAGAGATGCTTGAAATGGTAATATCCTAACAAATCCCCGCGTGGCCGCATCCACCCTTAACCCTACCATCTCGTGAGAGTTGAATTCCTCCAGTTGAATGGACTTTGCCAGTGGTTTGTTCTGGTGCATATATATATATATATATATATATATATATATATATATATATATATATATATATATATATATATATATATAGGAACCGACCGGGGCCCCGGCCCCGGCCAACCCCGGCCATTTTTACTGACCCCGGCCCCGGCCCCGGCTAAAAATCAGGGAAAACCGGGGTTTGCCGGCCGGGGTTAAAATGGGAAATTATACTTGAAGGGACAATCCAATTTCAAACTTTTTTTTTTAATTTTCAGCCGATTCTCCTGAAATTTTCAGTGTATATAGTTTTTCTCTTTTTCTAGTGTTTTCCTAAGTCTATTTAGAATTCTATTGGCAACAAAAACTTGTAACAGACTTTTGTTTCTAGAGTTACAGGGAAAACGTTATAACCCAAAAACTGAACAACTATTTTAAAAAAAAATCCACCTTTTCGGACAAAAAATTAAAACAAAAAAACTACAACTATAACATTTATTTTTGGTGCGTGTATAGAGGAGGGATGGGGATACAAATTCCTCTCTATACTTTATTCAATGCGATTCGTTGTTTTCGAGATATAGCCTTGAAGACAGTCAAATTTTTTACCAAATTTCATAAATTCCCAAAGTTTTTTAGGCTATATCTCTCTTCAAACAAATAGCATTTAATATATATATATATATATATATATATATATATATATATATATATATATATATATATATATATATATATATATATATATAATTTTTTTGTCTCCTCTGGTGAGCAAAGGCCGGAGGCCCACCAAATTCCACCAGAATTTGGGAACATTATGGAATCTGGTCGCTAATGGCCGACGTGACCCGACACACGGCAATTGAAAATGTGCAAGTCAAAGGAAGTTGGGAAAATAGATAAAGGGAGTGTGTTCCAGACTTTACCAGTAGAGTACATGTTAGAGTGAGCACAGCGGTTAAGACTGGGGTCGGAGAGTTGGACAGAGAAAGATGAGACTGTGTAGAAAGCAGTGTCGCACGAGCCCTTCTCAATGGAGGAGGTATGCGACGTGAGAGTTCAGAAGAGCAATGTCGGTTGTTATAGCGATAGTATAGAAAAAGTGACGCAACAATTCGACGGGAAGAAAGAGATTGGAGAGAGTTAAGTAAGAGCAAAAGAGTTTATAAGATGAAATGCCCTAGGCTCCACCTTTTCGAGAAGAGCTGTATGTGTGGAACCACCCCAGATGTGCGAGGCGTACCCCTTACAGGGGCGAACAATACCCCTATACAGAGCAAGCAACTGGGATGGCGTAAAAAAAATGACGAAGGCGCCTCAGAACACCTAACCTCTTAAAAGCTTGTTTAGTGAGAGAAATAATGTGATCTTTCCAAGAAAGATCACTTGAAAAACAAACACCGAGAATATTGAGGACAGATGAAGGTTTGAGTTGAAATTTTTCGATGAGGGTATCATAGTTGTGTGGAAAATTGTGTCGAGTAGAAAGATGGAGGAATTGAGTTTTTGAGGCTTTGAAAGCGATTATGTTTTCTCTCTCCCACTTTGAAATACGAGAAAGATCAGAGGTCAGTTGCTTTAAGGCCATCCTTCTTGAATCTATCAACTGTTGTTGGGAGGGACGTCTTTCAAATTGAAAGGAGTAATGAAGGGTGGAGTCATTGGCATAGGAGGGTATAGGAGACGAAGTAATAGAGAGAAGATCATTATTAAAAATTAGAAAAAGAGTTGGAGATACAACAGATCCTTGAGGAACACCACTATTTATAGATTTATAAGAAGAACGGGGCCGTCAACAATAGCTGCTATAGAACGACCGGAAAGGAAATTAGAGAAAAGGTTACAGAGAGAAGGATAGATTCCGAAAGAGGGAAGTTTGGAAATCAAAGCTTTGTGCCAGACTCTATCGAAGGATTCGATATGTCTAGCGCCACAGCGAAAGATTCACCGAAACCCCGAAGAGCGGAGGATCAAGAGTCAGAAATTAGGGAAAGAAGATCATCAGTAGAACGTTCTTTACGAAAGCCATTCTGGCGATCAGAGATAAGATTAGAAGAATTAAGGTGTTTCCAAATTTTCCTGTTAAGGAATTTTTTCGGAGAAAATCCATATAATCATTAATTTAAGTGAATTTTGGCTATTCTACGCCTTTCATATAATTAAATAAACCTCAATTAAATTTATATCTAATTTTTTTTGAAGTAAAATTTCAGTGCTTTTGACCTCTTTACAAATTTTAGGCAACCCCGGCCAGAACCCCGGCCCCGGCCAAATTCCAGCCCCGGTCGGTTCCTATATATATATATATATATATATATATATATATATATATATATATATATATATATATATATATATATATATATATATATATATATATATATATATATATATATATATATAACCCTCTTCGGGGTTTCGGTGAATCTTTCTCTGTGGCGCTAGACATATCGAAAGCTTTCAATAGAGTCTGGCACAAAGCTTCGATTTCCGAACTTCCCTCTTTCGGAATCAATCCTCTCTAATTTCCTTTTCAGTCGTTCTATAGCAGCTGTTGTAGATGGCCACCGTTCTTCCTATATATCTATAAATAGTGGTGTTCCTCAAGGATCTGATCCTTCTCCAACTCTTTTTCTAATTTTCATCAATGACCTTCTCTATTACTTCGTCTCATTTACGCTCCTATGCCGATGACTACACCCTTCATTACTCCTTTCAATTTGAAAGACGTCCCTCCCAACAACAGTTGATAGATTCAAGAAGGATGGCCTTGGAGCAACTGACCTCTGATCTTTCTCGTATTTCAAATTGGGGCAGAGGAAACATGGTCGTTTTCAATTCCTCCATGTTTCTACTTGACACAATCTTCCACACAACTATGATATCTTCTTCGAAAACACTCGACTGAAACCTTCATCTGTTCTCAATATTCTAGGTGTTTCTTTTTCTTGTGATCTTTCTTGGAAAGATCACATTATTTCTCTCTCTAAACGATCTTCTAAGAAGTTGGGTGTTCTGAGGCGCCTTTGTGGTTTTTTTACGCCATCCCAGTTGCTTGCTCTTTATAGGGGTGTTGCTCGCCCCTGTATGGGGTACGCCTCACACATCTGGGGTGGTTCCAAACATACAGCTTTTCTTTAAAAGGTGGAGTCTAGGGCCTTTCGTCTTATAAACTCTTTTGTTCTTACTAACTCTCTCCAATCTCTTTCTTCCCGTTGAATTGTTGCGTCACTTTCTCTATACTATCGCTATTACAGGGGACATTGCTCTTTTGATCTCTCACGTCGAATACCTCCTCCATTGAGAAGGGCTCGTGCGACACGACTTTCTTCACAGTCTCATCCTTTCTCTGTTCAACTCTCCAATACCAGACTTAACCGCTATGCACGCTCATACATGCACTCTACTAGTAATGTCTGGAACACACTCCCTTTATCTGTTTTCCCAACTTCCTTTGACTTGCACACTTTTAAACGCCGTGTATCGGGTCACGTTGGCCATTAGCTACCAGATTCCGAATGTTCCCCAACTCTGGTGGAATTTGGTAGACCTCCGGCCTTTGCCAACCAAGGAGACATTATATATATATATATATATATATATATATATATATATATATATATATATATATATATATATATATATATATATATATATATATATATATATATATATATATATATATATATATATATATATATATATATATATCAACTTTTGCTATATTCTGGCTTTTTATTTTAATTTCCACTTTGTTAAACACGACCTCTCTTTTTTTCTAGACAGAAAATTTTGGATATGTGAGTCTCCTGACAGCAGATTTATATTCTGTTCCCTTTTGCTGCCTCTATCATCATTTACTTTACATCCAAAGGTGGTGGTTGAGCATATGTGAACTATGTTATTTATTCTTGTGTTTCACATTTTGACCCAGAATTTTTTTTCTGATTATTTATCTTGTAATTTTTCTGACAATCCTAAATTCTTTTCTAGTATAATAACTCCAAAATAGAGCACATTCTCTTTTCTCATTTCTCTGAAATTATCATGTTCAGTGATTTTCAATGTTCACCAGTGCCAGTGACTTTTGTCTATTTCTCAAGATACAATTAGTGAACTTGCCTCTTATTTCTCTACCCAAAATAACCTTGAGCAGATGATTTAACCCTCTCTACCTGTATCCCTGGGAACCATGGGAAATGTATTAGTAAACTTTCCACCTCTGACTTCCTCTGATCACCTTTCTCTTCATTTCACCTATCTATTGCACATCTTCTACAAGAAAAAAAACTCACCAATCACAAGGAAACGTATTTGGCATTTCGGTGCCACAAACTTTTCAGACGTGTGGTTGCAATTCTTTGATTTCCCTTGTAATAATTATTTCTTCCGTGGGAGAGATTTCTCGGAGTGGACAGAATGCAAAACTGAGGTGATACTTTCTGTCATTGAGGCAGATATTCCATATTCTTTCATGTCAACAAAACCAAGCCATCTTTGTTCAACTTTGCTTCTTTCCAGGAAGGAATTACCCTTGTCTTATACTCCAGAAACTCATGCTATTAATATTTCATCTCTGAGTACTGCAGTCTGTATTCTTTGTAACACGAAAGATTTCTTTTAGAAAATGCAAAAATCTTCCTGAATCCTCTTGCTCACACCCTTTTTGACATTGGACAAAAGGGTCAACTCTGATTTTCCCCATAGTCTTTTTCTGTAGACGACATCTGCCATTTTGCCTTCTTCTAAAGCTGAACTGTTTACTTATTTCTTTGATTCTAATTCCACCTTAGAAGATTCAGGAGTTATTCCTCCTATTTCAATCAACTCCAACTCTCATTTATTCCTATCATTGTGATTTCTTCTAAAGATGTTATTTCTGCTTTTTCAGAACTTTTTTTTTTTTTTTATTCATTGTGTTGTTTCCTCTTGAAATTTTTTATACACATAATGTATTCACTGATTTCGAAAAAATAAATTTTTTTTGAGAAATTAATCAGCAGTGGAGAAAAAATAGCATAAAGTTGCAAAAAAGAATTATCAGATCGTTGTCCTGACCATATAAAATGCATTTTATATATATAATAATATATATATATATATATATATATATATATATATATATATATATATATATATATATATATATATATATATATATATTATATATATATATATATATATATATATATATGAATGTAATAATATTTAATTTTTTATTTATTTCATCAAAGATTTCTCATGCTTATATATATATATTATATATATATATATATATATATATATATATATATATATATATATATATATATATATATATATATATATATATATATATATGTGTGTGTGTGTGTGTGTGTGTGTGTGTGTGTGTGTGTGTGTGTGTGTGTGCGTGTGTGTTATCGCGTGTGCGTGCGTGCGTGCGCGCGCAAATGCTGGAGCCCTATCAAAATCGATTAAAGGCTGACATATCGCGATATGCGGTGTTTGAAAATGTGCAAATCAAAGGATGTTGGGAAAACTGATAACGAAGTATTCCAGACTTTACCAGTAGAGTACATGTAAGACTGAACATAATGGTTAAGTCTGGGGTCAGAGAGTTGGACAGAGAAAGGATGAGACTGTCTAGAAAGGCGTGTCACTCACACAAGCCTTCTCATTGTTAGAGAGGAAGTTCAAAATAATTTGCCAAGGCAAGGGGCAAGCACAAGCACAAGTTTTGAGAACAGCAGGAGGAATACCCTCAGGACCATATGCCTTCTTAAGCTCAGAGAGAGCAGAAATGACATCTTTAGAAGAAATTATTAGGCGTAAATTAGTTGAAGGAGGAGCAATAGCTCTGGAATTGTCTAAGGTGAAAATAGAGGCAAATATTTGAGTGAAGAGTTCTGCTTTAATAGAAGGTAAAATGGACAGTTGTGCCACCACAAGAAACTTAAGGAGGGAAAGAGGAAGAAGCAAAGCTAGAGTTTAACATATTTTGCAAAATATCAGAAACAGGTGAGGAAGAGGAACCACAAGGATTATTTCATTTACAATGGAAAAAGTAGTTTTTGGCTTTACTTAGAATAGATTTTGCACGATTCTGGGATGAATTATAAGTTGAATGAGTTTCTGGAGAATGAAGATGACAATAATTCCTGAAGGCAGCATTCCTGCTGCAGATGTTGTGAGAGACAGTAGAATTAAACCAAGGTTCATTAGGTTTAGTTGTAGGGAAAGAATATGGAATGTACGCCTTCTTGGAGAGAATCATCTCACTTATGCACTCTGCAAATTCCAAGGGACCTCTACCACATTCCATTGGAAATCAAAAAAGTAGAACTGCAAGTCAGACCAGCTAGCAGCACTGAAGTGCCAGAAACCTCTCGCCAAAGGAGGGGGCGTTCTTGCAGAGAAAATGAAAAGGCAGAACAAGATACAGAGATAATGTGATTGGATGAACTCAGAGGAGAAAAAAGTTTTGACAGTGTAAGTAGAGGGATAAGAGTTTAAGAAAAGATCAAGTATGTAGGATTCATCACCAATTACTCAGGGTTGTTCTGGATAGAAAAATCGTAGGCGAGTTCGCTGGCTGGATTATGAGAATTAGATGAAAACCATTGGTGTTTGCAAACTTTGAAATCACCTAAAATGATGACATTGAAGAAATTAGAAGAAAGAATTTTCACTGTTTTGGAGTTTAATTAATTAATCAAAGGATGTTTTATATCTAGAAGAATTTGGAGATAAATAGACAGAACAAATAAATTTAATAGTAGAATTGCAAGAGAGTTTAAGCCATAAAGTAGAGAATTCAGAATACTCGAAATTAGATACGCGATAATAAACGGCATCCTTGCACACATTTGTGCAACATCTGCCCATAGCTGAAAATTGTTGATAGAGACAGTAGGAGGTAACAGAGTAATTAGGTCTAGAAGAAGAGAGGTGGTGTTTGACAAAGGGTAAATTAAACAAAAGACTGCCAATATTGCAGAAGTTAAAAAAATGATGGTGCACCAGGAAAAGCCAGATGCTAATTCTTGGTGGCACAGTTGGGGTGAATGATGGTTGGAGACTCAAGGGATAAAAGTTTAGGTGTGTTGACTGCCACAGTATTTTCAATGACGCCGTTAAGGTATTCTCGCAAACTACTTTCCCACCACCACATACCGTGATACGATATTGGATACTTACAATTTGATAGATGAGGTGAAGACTCTATTCACACTGACTGGAGCACCAATCAAAGTTTTCGATATCACATTGGACTCACTAGAGGCATATACAAGTATCATTCATTCACCAAAGACATCACAAGGGAAAAAATCTAGGAAAAAGAAAAAAAAACTTTAAAAGTTCTACTACATACATATAACAGTCAAAGTAAGGTAGTCAAAGGTCATTAATTTTCAAGGTCTTTATTATCTAATTTATTGGTAACAAAATATAATTTCTTTTTAAGTCTCGTAATAACTAAACTACCTGCCGAGCAGGTATATGCAAAATCTCTCTAGACTGCTGTCGTGAAAGTGAATAAAAAACTGTAGTGAATCCCAAGAATTGTGAAAGGGAAGTGATTAGTAAGAAGGAAAGTAACTACAAAGAAGCATACTAGAATAATTATTAATCTCATATCTTTTCTGATACTATTTTTCTGTTCAGTAAAACTCCTGCCGAGATGTCGGCTTCTTCTCAGTTTCAGTGCACTATTTTTCAAACACCTTCAATGTAAAAATCGAATTTAATAAGTCAGAAGAAGAAAAATGAAGGAATAACATTTTATTAAAAATTAATCTTTTAACTTTTTATTGCATTTCATTGTTTTTAACAATTCATGACTTAATTTATAATTAACAATTTATGAATCACCTTATTAATACAATAATATAAGTTATTATTATGTAGAGTTTGTTACAATTTGGTGATTCTTTTCCTTTTTTTTTCTCACAAGTCTTTTGAGCTGTGCTATTAAAGGCAACTTTAATTAATACTACTACTTATATCTATTTATCTAACTTATCATTTCACATTATCTTTATTTTATAATCATTTTTCACAAAGAAAGTATTAAATGTTTTTACTGTCTTTTCTTTATTTTCATTCTTCCACCTTTTCTCCGTCATATTCACTGATATGTTTTAAAATAATTTGTGAAATATTAAAATTAAATATTATTAATAGTAAAATATTAAACAGTAAAAAATTCAATAATATTCTCTGACTTTAAAACTTTATTCGTTTGTTTTAAAGGTATTGATATCATTTGCGTGCCCGCACATCCGTAGTAGATACCATATCAGTAATGTATTTGAAATTCAGTGTTATTCTAGACTCTGTAGAGAAAACATCGATGGTACAATCTTGTGATAAATTTTAAAAGTTTTACTTTTGAAATGTGTTAGCTAATTGTGTCTAGTTTATTTAATATTAGTTATTATTGGTCCTCAATAATAATTTATCAAGATTCATTTCTTAATAAAACTAAAAAATTTAATTAATCAAAAAGTTATTATTAGTAGTCCTTATTAAACTATCCTGGGGTTTGATATCTGGCACCAGCAAATTGAGCTCGGGGTTAGGTGAGGTAGGGTTCTTAAACTTTAGTATTTAATAATAAAAAAATTTTAACTAGAGGTAAGAAATTTAATTAAATTTAAAATTAACAATATATAATTGTTAATTTATCCTATCAAACAATTTTATTATTAACAATTTTATTTACTTATAAAGTTTACTATATTTTGCATCTATATCACTTATGTATTACACTATAGCATGTTATCAGAATTTTAACTATTTATTACCTTTTCAGTGTTCCACAATTTCTTTGGTTTTCTTTTTCTTTGTTTTAAGTTGTTATAGTCAAATTTTGGTATGTTATAATTAGGATCAATATGTAAACAACTTTCTAAATCAAATTCAATATTTAGAGATCATGAGAGTTTTTATATGTATGATGTTAAAAATATACATTTTAGAAATACAAAAATTTTACTTTCCAGTATTTCTCTGCTAAGAAGAGAAAAGTTATAACATTTAATCATTATTATAATTTTTAAGTATAAACAAAAAAAAAATAGTTTAAGGATTTCTCCAACTACATGGACAAGGGGGGGGTGTTGAGCTCTTACGGGCTCACCTGCCCTCCCGTCCTTAAGTTCCACCTATCAGCACCATCTCCATCACTGGAGGCTGTTAACTCCCCAATGATGTTGGGGTGAGGGGTAGAGGAGGAGCATTGTTGGGATGCTGCTCCTCCAGTCATCTCTAAGGCATCTTTATGTTTCGCCATTTTTCTATTTTAATATGAAATTATGAATAAGCACTTGTAAATTTGTGGGGAACATGTGAATAAAGAGTTTGGGGAGGTAGTGAGATCATTGACACCAATTTGAGTAAGAAATTAGATTTTACAGATTTTTGAATTAAAATACAATAAAAATATAAATTCATTAGCTGTAAATAAAATATTTATAATAATAATAATGTGTCATATTATTGATATTAATATACTTTGATTTCCCTTTTAATTATTTAATTAATTTTGCTTTTATGTTAGGGATTCCTTGGAGTGGGCAGAGCACTTAATCTAAATATTCATCCCTAGCATATAGGAAAACATTTCATATTCATTCCTGCAACTAAACCTAAAAAACGTGATGTTCTCATGCTTTTCGCCACAGGAGCAATGCCTTCAGAAATTACTTTCATTTTCTTAACTCAAGAAACTCATGCTATTTATAGTTCATCTCGGAATTGTGCAAACTATTTTCCAAAACACTTTTTTCTGTCAACTTTAATTTTGCTTCTTTCCCTTCTTCTAAAGCTAAAATATAAGATCAAACCTTTGCCTTTAATCCCACCTTAGATGATTCTGGACCTCTATATTTAACTTATTTCATAACTTTGTAATTTCTTCTAAAGATGTTATTTTTGTTTTATTCTGAACTTAACACCAGGATCTGAAAACCTATGCTTCTAAGCTTACACCCTGCCTTGGTAAACTGTTTCATCTCAATCTTTTTACTTTGACCTCTACTTCCTTCTTGAAACTAACTCCCATTTAGCCTGTATTGGAAAAGGGCAGACCTATCTAACTCTGTAACAGTCGTCTTATTTCTAAAGCTTTCATTCATTTTAAAGTTTTTGAATTTATCCTAAACAGAAAGATCTTGAAATGTTTCATTTTTTCTTATATCTGATCGCTAGAATAACTTAAGGAATTCTCTATATGATGATCTTTTCCTTCTTTCTTACTTGATCCTCTGCTCTTCTGCATTTCAGTGACTTTTGCTTTCTCAATAGACATTGTTATCCCACGATACTCTCAATATAAGCACTACAGAACCACAACCACCAGTACTCACCTCAGTTTTGTTTTACAACAGAAACACGACACAATTCTGAATTTGGATCTTTTTATATTAAGCTTCTACACCCTCAATGTGGCCCAGGTATGTCCTATGAAGAGCTTGCTATCAAACAAAACAACTGATGATTTACCAAGACTTCGTGACAACAATTATTATTAATGAAGTGCAAACCACAGGAAAACTCAGGTTACAAGCTATGAAATAATTATGATTTTTCCTCCTTAAAATCATCATCATCACTATAGCAGAAATTATCTACATGGGAAAATGTAATCCCCCTTAGTTTGTTATTCTTTATTCAATAAAAAATGGTTGGTTCTTGTCTAAATTTTTCTGCAATAAAGTTATGCCACGCTCATGCAACATCTCTCAATCTATAGACTGTCTTTTTTCAATTTCAAGACACCCTTACTTTTAGCTTCTTTAGGAAATTCAAAATACACATTTCTTTCTATTTGTTTTCCTTGTAAATATGTGGTCGTAACATCTATTGTTTTACATTCCCAGTGATTATTGTTAATGGTTGCTAACAATTTTTAATACTTCAGCCTGAACATGTTGGAGATTCATTCATTTGTTCTCCTTTCTCTTCTTCAAAACCTCTTGCCACTAATCTTGCCTTAAAAATACTTTTACCACCCTTCATCATTTCCGTCACTAGCCATCTAGTTGAAATCAATTTTCGTCTTTCTTTTCTTACTTATTGATAAACATTATTCTCTTTCCAACTGTTTATTTCTTTTATCTTGGCTCTAATACTTCATTTCTTTCTAAATATGTTTCCTTTTCAGATATTCATGAAAATTATCTTAAATAAATCCATTTAACTTCTCCGCTCTCATGATTCATAATATTATAACTATCTTTTCTATTTTTTACTTCTAGCTTTCCCAGCTCTACTCAATTTCTTGACATAATTTTTCACTGTTTTCTTTATTTACCACTTTCCATCTTTCTCCTACATTAGCAACAATTGGCATTTATTCCTCTTCTTGCTGTTCTGTCTCATTTTCTTGATCAGTATCATCAAGCAAGCACTTTCTCTTCCTCTTCATTATGTTCATGGACTATAATCTTTATTATAGTTTCTTCATCATGATCATCATCCTTTTCTTTATCTCATTTTCTCTTTCATCTTTTTCCACTCTTTCTAGAATCTCTTCTACTTGCGAGATTAATAATATTCATCCTTGCTGTTTCCCTTAATATCTTTTGATGTTCAACATAACTTTTACCATCCATTCCTATTACTCGTCTTTTTTCATTTTATGAGTATTTTACGAGCCCTTCTCATAGCAACTAGGTTTTCTCCCATCATTTTTCTAGATTTTTTGTGTCTTAATTCTGACAAACAAATATTTCTTGTCAAATTTTGCAAATTAGGATTTTTTTCGAAAATCAATTTATTAGGAGAAAATCCGCTATTCATTATAAGCAATTCTTGTTGATACCGTCCAATATATAGCCAAATCCCATTTGGTAGTTTCTTCTTCAATAAGTTAAGTCCTACTATTCTTTCACATTTTTCATTCTTCCACGGACCTTCAGAATCTGTACTTTTTATTTATATTCCAAAGCATTCTATAAAAATCTTGAATTTTTCATTTTCAAATTCTAAACCATTATCAGACAAGAATTTATTCAGTGCTCTCAAAATACGAATCCAATTTTGCATTATCATATAATTTCTTCTGATACCTTACCCAGGTTGATTGTACAAAATTAGCCATATCTAACATTACCAAAAATCGTTTTCCTTCCTCTTCTTTAAATTTTTAAGCTAAAAGAAAATCTACTACAGGTTCAGTTTTTGCTGGGTTTTTCTTGTATCACTTACATACTAGGCAATTGTCGCAAATCTTTTTCTATTTCTTCTCTTATTCTCTTCCTATTATTGTCAAAGTTTATCCTCTTTGCAAGTATTCTCAATTAGTTTCCAAATATTTTCACAACTTCTGTTTCCAAACTGAAGTTGAAATTTTACTAATCCTTTTTTTACATTTAAAATTATCTAGCAACCAATCATTTATGATCTATATAATATTCACTTTTTGTTTAACAAGGCTTATTCTAAGCTGATTCTTGGAATCTAATTTACATCTTATCTCAATATTACTTAATTAACGTTTTTTTTTTTAGCTTCAAAATTTTTCTTTATATATTATTAGTCTCATGTTTACCATTATCTCTCTCTCTCTATATCAGCCAAGGGATGTCTCCTTCTATAATTTCTGTTCCTATTTTTACCTTTTTTATCCTGTAATACACAAGGTATTTTTAATCTTTTTCCATTTAAATTCATTTTTTCCAAACTGAAAACTATTTTTGATTTTTCTTCTTTCTCCATTATTATTAATTCTAAAGAGGATAAATTGGCAACTGTTTTGGATAGGCATTATTCACTGCAAAATGTCTTATTACTACCTGTGTCCGGGAATTTCCATCAGTAACTTCTAAATTGAGATCTCTTATCTTTGGTTTTAAATCTCCAATTTTTAGGACATTCTCTTATTCAATTTCCTTGATTTACAAATATAGCAATTACTTTCTCGTTTTTTTTTTTTTTTTTTTTTTTTTTTTTTTAAACAATCTTTTGACAAGTGACCTTCCTCTTCGCATTGTAACACTTAATACTCTTATATATATATATATATATATATATATATATATATATATATATTATATATATATATATATATATATATATATATATATATATATATATATATATATATATATATATAATAATATTTTTTTTTTTTTTTTTTTTTTTTTTTTTTTTTTTTTTTTTTTTTTTCCCTCTTTCTCTTCAATGAAGAGGCTCTATCCCTTTTGTCACTCATCCACTAATCTTGATTCTGTTTTTTCTTGTGTATTGAAAACTATTTCCAAGTATTTTCTCTATTGTTTTATACTCATTCATTTTGTTCACATGCTCCTAATACTACTTGCAACTCTAATTCAATTTAACCCCATTTAATAAATGACTCTCTTTGATTGCTTCTCATTTTTCCTCCACCCATAGCTTCACATTCTTCCACCAATCAATATTTCATCTTTCATCTTTATTTTTTTCACTACAAAATATTCTGTAATTTTTTCATTTTGTCTATTTTGCTCTTCCTTTTGTATCCATTATCAAATACATCTAATAAGTTTTGACACCTTTTAATGCCAACTGTTCTCTCTTTAAACCTTTTACTACCTCATAAGTATTACCTTTCAATGCCGTTCGTATTTGGATTACAGGATATTTCACTTCTTTATTCATTTACCATCATCTAATCATTCATCCTTTCTCAAATTTTCATATTCCTCTATCATTACAGAAAGAGGACAACCAATTACTATTTTCTTATTTTCTACAACAATTTTTTATCCTACTTCGTTTTTTTCCCTCATTTTCACAATTACACTGTTGCTATCAATTCGAAAACTTAGACAATTGAATTATCAAACCTCTGTATTATTAAATCAAAATGATTAACAAGAATTAGTATCTTAAAACAATCGTTGTTGAGTCTAATTTCTGTCAAATATAAATAGAAACAATCTCAGATGTGGCTACAAAATACAGTACTTTATAAGTATGTGAAATACACTCAGTTTCCCAGTAGGGACCGACCGGGGTTGGAATTTGGCCGGGGCCGGAGCCGAGGTTCTGGCCGGGGTTTCCTAAAATTTGTAAAGAGGTCAAAAGCACTGAAATTTAAGGTTAAGAAAATTAGATATAAGGTTTATTTAATTGTAAGGAAGGAGTAGAATAGCCAACATTCACTTAAATTAATGATTATATGCATTTTCTCCACAAAAAAAATCAAAAAATTACAGTTTTGTATAGTTTAAGTTTAAAAAAAAAAGTACAAAAATTAAAAAAAAAAATTATTCTAATTCATAATGGTGATTCAACAGGTTTACTTAAGTAAGACCCTAAGGTAAAGTTTGAAAAAATGTAAGATATAAAATTATCAATTTAACCTGTATTTATACATATCATTGTTATTTTATTGCCATGTATCAAACTTGTATCATTTAGCTGCATTATTTAAAAATTATTATTTTGTTTATACTTTCAGTCAATATGGCAAAAAGATCAGCTTCTGCAGTATTTGAATACTTTACAATGTTTCAGGATAGGCTCGAAATAGCTAAATGTTAACATCTGCAGTCAGAAAATTAGAAGAGAACCTCCGGGTGCTACAAGTAAAAAAAATTTCAACCAAATCTTTTTGGAGTATCTAAAATCAAAACACAAAGATGAACATTCACTAGCAGAAAAGGAGCGGTCAAAAGAAACAGAAAAGAAAAAAAATCTTAATTTTCTTATATTTTGTTTGAAATTTTTTTTTTATTATTTGACTGATTGAGCTGAAATTTTCAAAGTATGTGAATTTTTTCACGAAGTTCTGAGTTGATTTCGAGCATTTTTTTGAGTCTATAACGGTTTGAAACTTATTTAGACCCAAAGTTGAAAAAAATGAATAACTGGATCAAACCACTGGTCCACATGAGCTGAAAATTTAGCTGAATACCTTTGCCCCAATTTCTTGCATTGTTGGGAATAGGTTTTTGATATCATGTCTAGAAAAAAGTTATATAAGCACTTGAAAAAAAAATTTGCAAAAATCGTACCCTTCTGGAGGAAAAAATTATTTATAAAAAACGCTACCTACTATTTTTTTTTATTTGTGAATATTTGAATATTGTTTAGAAGAGGGCAGGGCAACAATATTTATTTAGTGCATATTTAAATGCTCTTTGTAGTATAAGTACAATCAATCAAACTTTGGGAATTTTTGAAATTTGGCCAAAAATGGACCTTTTTGAAGGTTATATCTCAAAACCAACGAATGTCATCGAATAAAGTGCATAGATGAATTTGTAGCCCCACCCCTCCTCTATACACACCAAAAATAGGAAATGTCATAGTTGTATTTTTTTTTTTTAAATTTTGTCTGAAAAGGTGGATTTTTTTAGTTCAAAAAAATTTTTTTTTCTATAGTTGGTCAGTTTTTGGCTTATAACATTTTTCCTATAACTCTGGGAACAAAAGTCTATTAGAGACTTTTGTATCCCATTTAACTTTGAATAAATAGTCCAATTTTCAGCTCATTCTAAAAAGTGGTTTGGCACCACCATTCAATTAAAAAAGGATAAAATTTCAAAAAAAAAAAAAAAAAACTTTTAACCTGTAATAGACTCGGAAAAAGCTAGAAATGGACTTTTCTTACCGGTAAAAAAATCTATATAACTGAAAGTTTCAGCAGAATCGGCTGAAAATTAAAAAAAAAAAAAAATTAAGTATAATTTGCCATTTTAACCCCGGTTTTCCCTGATTTTTGGCCGGGGCCGTGGTCAGTAAAAATGGCCGGGGTTGGCCGGGGCCGGGGCCCCGGTCGGTTCATATTTCCCAGTAAACAAACATCAACGAATATCCTTCAACAACTGTTTACAATGCTTCATTCAATTTTCGATTTCTTATTAATTTATAAATTACTTCATTTTACAGAATTTGACTAAATAACTTTTGAAGCCAATTTTATTTTAACCCTAAAAAGAAAAAGGAAACTTTAAAATATATATGAAGGTAAATGTTACCTAGCCACCACTCTACAGGCTCAATCAATTGTCATTGTTTGAGCCTATACCTCTATTTGTAATGTTTTTCCCTACATCTTCTCCTCTTATTGATATCTATATGTCGAGAACATAGGGTTATTTAATTATTTATTACTATTATTATTTTGATATATTTTATTTAAAAAATATTAGCACAATAATTTACCTTAATGGGATGTTCAAGAACTAGAACTCTATCTGAGAATTTGAACTCGGAACATCATATATATATAATATATATATATATATATATATATATATATATATATATATATATATATATATATATATATATATATATATATATATATATATATATATATATATATATATATATATATATATACTCTGGTTGGAAAAGGCCAGAGGCCTACCAATTTCCACCAGAGTTGTAGAAAAAGTTGGAAAATCTGTCCATCAGTGGCCAACATGACCTGATACACGGTGTTTAAAAGACTTTTACCAGTAGAGTATATGTAATATTGAGCATAGGGGTTAATTCTGGGGTTGGAGAGTTGGACAGAGAAAGGATGAGACTGTGTAGACAGTCGTGTTGCACAAGCTTTTCAGAAAAGGAGGTATGCAATGAGAGAGTTCAGAAGAGCAGTGTTAGCTGTAAAAGCGATAGTAGAGTGTGACGCAACAATTCAACAGGCTGAAAGAGATTGGAGAGAGTTAGTAAGAGCGGGAGAGTTGATGAGATGAAAAGCCCTAGACTCCAACTTCTCAAATAGAGCTGTATGAATGGAACCACCCTAGATGTTTGAAGCATACTCCATACAGGGCGGACAACACCCCTATAGAGCGTAAGCATCTGGGGTGGCGTGAAAATTTTCTGAAGGACCCTCAGAATATCCAAATCCAATCTCTTAGAAGCTTGTTTAGAAAGAGAATTAATGTGATTTTTTCAAGATCATGAGAAAAAGATACACCAAAAACATTAAGAACAAATGAAGGTTTGAGTTGTGTGTTTTTGAATAAGATATCGTTGTTGTGTGGAAGATTGTGATGAGTGGAGAGGTGGAGGAATTGAGTTTTTGAGGCATTGAAAATGATCATGTTTTCTCCTCTCCAATTTGAAATACAACATAGATCAGTGGTCAGTTGCTCCAAGGCCACCTTTCTTTTGACAATTAAGGCGTCTTTGAAAGTGAAAGGAGTAATGAAGAGTGGATTCATCAGCATAGCAGTGGAAATTGATGAAGTAATAGAGAGAAGGTTATTAATGAAAAGTAGAAAGAGAGTTGGGGATAGGACAGATCCTGAGGATCATTACTATTTATAGATTTAAAAGAAGAATGGTGGCTGTCTACAACAGCTGCTATAGAACAACTGAAAAGGAAATTAGAGAGAAGGATAGATTCAGAAAGGGAGAAATTTGGAAATTTAAGCTTTGTTCCAGACTCTATTGAAGGCTTTCGATATGTCTAGCACCACAGCAAAAGATTCACCAAAACACCAAAGGGCGGAGGACCAAGAGTTCTTTACGAAAGCCATGCTGGCAATCAGAGATAAGATTAGAAGAATTAAGCTGTTTCCAAATCTTCCTGTTAAGAATAGGTTCAAAAACTTTAGAAAGAATGGAGGTTAGAGAAATAGGACGATAGCTAAAGGGTTGAGAGGGGTCCACCTTCTTTGTCACAGGATGAATGAACGCACATTTCCAGCACGAAGGAAAGGTTGAAGTAGAAAGACATAAACGAAATAGTTTACCAAGGCAGTATGTAAGCTGAGAAGCACAAAATTTGAGAACCGCAGGAGGAATACCATCAGGACCATATACCTTCTTAGTGTTAAGCTCAGAGAGAGCAGAAATGACATCTTTAGAAGTATGTTGGGTTCATCACCAAGACTGTCAGGGATACGGGTAGAGAGTTGCACCAACTGCTCAAAATTGTTCTAGATAGAAAAGTTTTTGGCGATTTCAACAGCTGAATCATGAGACTAGATGAAAGGCTGTGGTGAACATTGAAATCACCTAAAATTATGGATTTCAGAAAAAGGAGAAGAAAAAAGAATGTGCTCCATTTTGGAGTTTAAGTTGTCGAAGAATTTTTTATAGTCAGTAGAATTAGGAAATAAATAGATAGAACAAATAAATTAAGTAGTAGAGTTTCAAAAGAGCTTAACTATAGAGAATTCAGGAAACTCCAAATTAGAGACACGAGGACAATCGATAATGTTGGGCACATGCGCAACATCTGCATATATTATATATATATATATATATATATATATATATATATATATATATATATATATATATATATATATATATATATATATATATATATATAATATATATATATATATATATATATATATTGATTAGGATGATAAAGAAGCTCTAAAGAAGAAGACTGATGAACCGGAACAAGATGATGAAGTAAAAATGGCAGAAACCCTTAGAAATGAAGATGATGAAATGGGTAATGAAATAGAAGAAGGAGAAAAGGAAGAAGAAAAGCATAATGATGAAAAAAATCCTGAAGAAAAATCTGACAGTGAAGTTGAAAAATCAGAGTATATATATATATATATATATATATATATATATATATATATATATATATATATATATATATATATATATATATATATATATATATATATATATATATATATATATATATATATATATATATATATATATTTCTCTCTCTCTCTCTCTCTCTCTCTCTCTCTCTCTCTCTCTCTCTCTCTCTCTCTCTCTCTCTCTCTCTCTCTCTCTCTCTCTCTCTCTCTCTCTCTCTCTCTCTCTCTCTCTCTCTCTCTCTCTCTCTCTCTCTCTCTCTCTCTCTCTCTCTCTCTCTCTCTCTCTCTCTCTCTCTCTCTCTCTCTCTCTCTCTCTCTCTCTCTCTCTCTCTCTCTCTCTCTCTCTCTCTCTCTCTCTCTCTCTCTCTCTCTCTCTCTCTCTCTCTCTCTCTCTCTCTCTCTCTCTCTCTCTCTCTCTCTCTCTCTCTCTCTCTCTCTCTCTCTCTCTCTCTCTCTCTCTCTCTCTCTCTAAGACTAATGAAATATTCCGTCTATCTTGCATTTATGTCCGAAGGTTTCATCAATACCTCGCCAAGTTCATCTTAAACACTATTCATGCTACTTTTCCCTCTTCTGTAGGATTTTGCCAGTTTATAAATCTTCTTTCCCCTTCTCGTAGCCTCCTCGTTTGTTCTCTTAATCAACTCTGCTTCATTTATCGATTCGACAAAACCAGCCCATGTTTGCATCATTCTGTGTTACAACTATCTTCTCATCATCACCGTTTTCTATCTCACCTCCTCTCTTACTATCTCATTCCATTACGGTATGTGTCTTTCTCATTCCTCCATCCCATCTTCCCAACGCTTCCATCGCTACTCCCAAATGCCATTCTGCAATTCCTCAAAATCTTCATCCTCTCGAACATTACTCAGATAATTCTCCATTTTCAGCTTATATTCACTTTCCTTCTCCTGATCTTTAAGCAAGTCTACTTTAATCACTCTTGTGGTTTTTTCCTTTCTCTATATCTTTGCCACTCTTATTTTCACTCTATAAAATAGTCTATTACTGTCTTTTGATCAAATTCTCCCGTGTTACTGTTTCACCTCATGTCTCATCACCTGTATCTCATATACTCATGTGAATCTTTCTTCTGATAGAATCCATTCATAATTTTTTAAGTAATTTCTCATGCAAAAATACAACAACATCTAACCCTCTCTATTTCTCACCTCCTCCCCAAATGATCCGAATACCCTTTTCACTTCATTTTGTCTCCTACTCACTCTTGAATAAAAATATCCCATCAACAAATGTCTTTCTCCTTCTCCTACCCTCATAATTTGTTCTTCCAATCCCTCTACAAATAATCTCTTCCTCAACATGTCCTTGTTGCAGCGCGTATATCTGGTATATTCGATACTTCTTTCCTTTGATCTTCAAAACAACCCCTATCAATCTCTCATTTGTGTCCCAAATCTCCTGTAGAAACGGTCACCCTTGGTCCCAAAATGATGCCCACTCCATGCTTTCTAACACCTGCTTCCACTCCTCTCTACAACACAAATCCTTCTCCCAAATCTCTCCCTACTTCATCTCGTCCTCATCCTCATCTCCGCCATCCCCAACATATCCACCCTTCTGCTTTTCATGATATTAATTTCATCCTCCATTCCACTGTATGTCCCAATGCTCAAAGTTACAACTCATATCTAGCCTCAGAATTTTAGAAGTTCATTTTCCAGTTTCGTTTTCAAAGTCTGTTACCACTAAGACCACAGTTTTCCGAGGCTAATCCTCGAGTTATGCATCGGGTTGCTAGGCCTGCCCTGCCCTTTTATTTCATCTTTGGTGGTCAGAGACCTACTAAAATTTCCACCAGAGTTTGGGAGAAAATCGGAAACTTGATCAGATTAAAGACTGACATGTCCCGATTTACAACGTTTGAAGGTGTGTAATTCATAGGAAGTTGGGAAAATAGATGAAGGAGTGTGTTCCAGATTAAAGCAATCCAGCAGAAAGGAAAGGTTGAAATAGATAAGACAGAGACGTGTATATATATATATATATATATATATATATATATATATATATATATATATATATATATATATATATATATATATATATATATATATATATATATATATAATATATATATATATATTTAAAAGATATAAGTTCTTTTAGAAATTATTAAAATTCCGCATCAAGAATAGAGGTAGTGTTATACTATATATATATATATATATATATAATATATATATATATATATATATATATATATATATATATATATATATATATATATATATATATATATATATATATATATATATATATATATGCCGGTACAATGGTTCTTCCTTTTCACGCTCATTATCACGATTCCTTACTCAGGAGAGTTTATATTCTTGTCCTGTAGACATTCCGTATTTCACACACCACAAACCTATCACAAAATCACACTTGCAAAAAAGAAAAAATGAATAAAATGGTGCATAAAATCTTAAGCCTCTTGGAGTCTTCCAGCCTTCCATTGTACACAGTGTACTTTCTTCATTAATTTCTGTAATCTTCGTGATCTCTTCTACTTTGCACTTTGTTTACCATCACCCTTCTTGTTCTTAATCAAAATTTATTTGAATGAGTGCTCCTAGCAAGCCTAGTTCTGTTCTTTCCTTCTCCACCATCCTCAGTCTTCAGCCAAAGGCAGATGTGCATAAGTAAACTGATGTTATCTGTCTAATTTGTAGTCTCCTGAATTTTCTAGTTTATGACTTAGGCTCTCTTGCCAGGGTACAACCGTATCCATCTGTTTTGTTTATTTAAAATCTATTTCTACTGATTATCTAAAGTTCTTTGACTATCCAAACTTTAAAATAGAACTCATTTGTCTTCTCCTTTCTCAGAAATCATCATTATGGATGATTTCAGTGGCTTCTATTTCTCATGATATAGCTAGTGAACTCTCCTAACACTTATTTATTCAGATCAGCCTTGAGTAATTGTTGGAGCTTCTTAAACATATTCTTGATCTTCTTGGTGGTGAACCAAACATACTTGATCGTTTCTTAACCTTTAATCCTTCTCCTTGCACTTTTAAATTCTTTTTTCTGGATTCATCCGATCACCTTGTCTCTATCCTATAATCTCCAAATCTTCACAGAAACAGCTCCCACCTTCGGCAAGGAAACGTCTTTAACCATTTGGTGCTGATAACTGTTTTGATTTGAAGTCATATTTCGATTTCCCATGGCATGATTATTGTTCTCATGGAGGGTTCCGTCCGATTGTGGAGAATGCATAACCGAAGTTATACTCTTTTGCATGGAGGGGTACATTCCATTCTTTTTTTAAACTTTGGTTTAGCTCTGCTTGTTCCCCTGCTATTTACCGTAGAGACGCTTTCAGAAATTATCATCGTTTTCAAACTCCAAAAACTTGACCCTCTTACATTTCATTCCAAAAGTAACGCACAGCTGCGAGATATTAAAAACCTCATTTTCTTCCTGTGGCTTATTTTGACTTTTTGTCATAAATGACAACTTAAATACCCAGTATATACTCATTTACCCAAGTGGTAAATCAGTATATACTCATTATCTAAAGTTCTTTGTCTATCCAAACTTTAAAATAGAACTCATTAGTCTTCTCCTTTCTCAGAAATCATCATTTTAAATGATTTCAATATTTACCACCGGCAGTGGCTTCTATTTCTCATGATATAGCTAGTGAACTCCCCTAACATTTATTTATTCAGATCAGCCTTGAAGAATAATTGTTGGAGCTTCTTATCCACATCCTTGATCATCTTAGTGGTGAACCCAACATACTTGATTCTCAGCCATCTGACAATCATCCTATTGTTTTAACTTATGTTCCTTCCAAAGTTTTCGGGTATATCCTTATTAGGAAAATTTTCAAACATTTTAAATTATCGAACTATCTCAGATCGCCAGTATGACGTTCACAAGGAACACTTGCTAGATGATCTTTCCCTTTTCTGACCCTTTAGTCCTTTGCTGTTTGACAATTTGGTGAATATTTTGCAATTTCGCTAGACACATCGAGGACGTTCGATACAGTCTTACAAAAGTTTTGAATTCTAAACTTCTCTCTCTTGGTATTTATCCTTCTCCCTGCCTTCCTCCAGTTGTTCTATAACTCTTCTGTAGACAAATATTATTCATTTTCTAAATCTATAAATATTTCATTCCTCAAGGTTTTGTTCTATCACCAACTCTTTTCTCAAATTTCATCTTAATCCATCTATTACTTATGTAATAGATAGATTACCTGCTACTCTGACGACTCCATTCTTTATAACTCTGCCAATTTTAAAGACGAGCCATTCAGCAGCAGATAGTTGATGCTAGGAAGGTGGCCTTGGAGCATCTGACCTCCTATCTTTCTCATACATCTAATTAAGGAAGAGAAAATCTGGTTGTTGGAGGTTAATAACTAAGCTGTTTTCTTGGATAGTTACAATTTCCGATTAGTTAAGCAACTGAGGTGCTGATTACTGCTCTGTGGCAAGGTTTTAATGGCATTTCTCTTTTCTCAAAAGCGAACCATTGGAATGAAATACTTTTTATTGATGTAGAATTCACTCTTCTATATTGAATAAAATAAATTTAATTCGAAAAATACTATTTGTTCAAGTTATTCGTTTTTTCAAATGTGCATACTGTATATATTAATACAGTTGTCATAAAAATGTTACCTATTGTATGTTGTTTTACAGTTACTATTCTGCTACACTTTCCTTAATGAAAATCGATTGTAGGGAATATGAGCAAGGAACAAAAAACATTTTGGAAAGTACTGGCGGTACAGGAAAGCCCAAAAGCATTTTTGAAATTCACACAGGCGGGTTATGCAAGATGATCAACATATATGGGCTGGTGCTGATCGAAAAATACCGCCCCGTGTAGATTTCTAATCTGGAGTGGCTCTACACCTACAATACTTGAAAAGGAGGAATCCAGGGCTTTCAACTTGTCAACTCTCCTACTCTCACCAATCTCTTTCTAGCCATCAAACTATCTTATTGCAATTACAATGAATTCTGTAATTGTATAGCAACTCCTTGTGGAGAGTTTGTGCTTTTTATCTTTCTGTACACTCATCTTTTCTTTGTCCAAATATCTGACCCTAGACTTAACTGCAATCCCAAATTTTTCTTGTATTTTGCTAGAAAAGTCTGGAACAACTTTATTCCATTTTTCTAACTTCCTTTGGCATACTCATTTTCAAATGTGTGTATAAGGCCATGCTGGCTTTTGATTTAACCTCGGTTTTCAGTCGTTTTGTTTCCCCAATTATTGTGGAATTTAGTGGACCTGACTTTTACTTACTGGAGGAGACATTTAAAAAAAAAATATACAGGGCTTGGGTAAAGTAATATGAACACTGGCATATATATACAAGATTTGATAATAACGTATTGGACAACCATTTGCATTTAGAACAGCTGCTATTCTTTGTAGCATAATTCCTTAGTGTTTGAATAGTTTAAAATGAAAATGTCCAGTTCCTGTTCCAAAACGTTCCACCAATTGCTTCATCTAGTTTTTAGGCGTAAATCTGCATCTCGCTCTTTGTACCAAAAATCTCTTTACCAATTCAGTTTTGTTTGGGTCTGTCGATTGTGCTGGCCGGTGAAGATGTTTGTTAATATTCCGGTGCCCCTCCAACTAAGTCTGAACCATTTTTGTTCTATGCACTGGTGCATTATCATCCTGGAATATAGTACCAGCATATATATATATGCTGGTACTACTTCATTGTTGAAGATATCAGATATTTATTCCCCTAGCAATTGATGGTAGTGATAAGACCAGTTGAATACTACGATATGACCGCCCATATCAAAATTGAAATGCCCCATGCTTGACTGTGGGAGGTAGGCTGTCCGGATCGAAGACTTCTTTTAGGGTTCTTTTAATATAAATTCGGCCATTCGTTGATGATAAAGTAAAAGATGATTCTTTGAACTATGCCACTTTCTTTAAATCATCAGTTGTCTAGTTTTTATGATCATGGCCTCACTTCTTTTGCAGCTTAATGTTTGCTTCGGTTATAAAGGGTTTCAAAATTACAGCACTTCCATAAAAGTTGTGTTAAATCTTTAACTGTAGCATTGGACATATTGAAAGTTTTTGATAGATTCTAGCACAAAGTTTTGATTCCCAAAAGTCTCTCTTTTGGAATCTATCGTTCTCTCTGTGGCCTTCTCTTTGATTTCATTTTCGGTCGCTCTTTAACAGCATTTGTAGACGCCCTCCGTTCTTCCTTTAAATCTACAAATAGTTGTGTTCCTCAGAGATCTGTCTTGTCCCCAAGTTTCTTCTCATTTTTATTAACGACCTTCTATTACTTCACCACCTATCCACTTCTATGCCGATGATTCCACTTTTCGTTACTCCTTTCAGTTTGAAAAACGCACCTCCCAACAGCAGTTCATTGATACAAATAGGGTTGTCTTGGAGCATCTAACCTCTGATCTTTCTCATATTTCAAATTTGGGCAGAGAAAATATGGTCGTTTTCATTGCCTCAAAACTCAATTCCTCTACCTTTCTACTCGACACAACCTTCCGCACAATTAAGACATCTTTGAAAACACACAATTCAA
>SEYY01000838.1:92065-115240 GCA_009176605.1 Armadillidium nasatum
CTTCTTTGAAGGATCTGACTGCGGCAGGAAGCTTCATTAGCGAAGTGTGGCCGCCTCAACAGGGGTGGTCAGGGGTGGAGAAGGTAAAAAAAAAAAAAAAGGTATATATATATAATATATATATATATATATATATATATATATATATATATATATATATATATATATATATATATATATATATATATATATATATATATATATAATTAAGAATTAATGTTAATTTAAAGGAATTTCCAAGAGTTTTAACCTAATATTAAAAAATGTATTTCATCTATCTTGATTCCTATCTAATCATCTTTAATTGAATCATAGAGAGTTGTAAACTAACGATAGCTTCGCATCGCTTATATATATATATATATATATATATATATATATATATATATATATATATATATATATATATATATATATATATATATATATATATATATATATATATATATATATATATATATATATATATATATATTCACCTCTGGTGGGCAAAGTCAGAGGCCTACCAAATTTTCCGCCAGAGTTAGTGAGAAAATCGGAAACTTCGTCAAATTAAAACCCTGCATTCCCTGATATACGGTGTTTGAAGGTGTGTAGATTGATAGGAAGTTGGGAAAATAGATGAAGGGAGTTTGTTCCAGGCTTTACCAGTAGAGTACATGTAAGATTGAGCATAGCAGTTAAGTCTGGGGTCAGAGAGTTAGACAGATAAAGGATGAGACTGTCTAGAAATACGTGTCGCACGAGCCCTTCTCATTGGAGGAATTATGCGTTGGGTGAGTTCAGAAGAGCGATATCCATTGTAATAGCTATAGTATAGTGAGAGGGTGACGCATCAGTTCGACAGGTATGAAGATACTAGAGAGAATTTGTGAGAGCAGGAGAGTTAAAATGAAAAGCCCTAGACTCTACCTTTTTAAGGAGAGCTGTATGAGTGAAAACGCCCCAGATGTGTGAAGCGTACTCCATACATGAGCGAACAACACCCCTATAAAAGGAAAGCAACTGGGTGGAGTGAAGAAATTCTGAAGTTCCCTCAGAACACCTAAAAGAAGCTTGTTTAGAAAGAGAAGTTCTGTGATCTTTCAAAGAAATATTAAGGAGATTTGAAGGTTTGATTGGGTTTTCGAAGAAGGCTATGTCGAATAGAGAGATGGAATAATTGAGTTTGGTAGCATTGAAAACGACCATGTTTTCTCTGCCCCAATTTGAAATGTGAGATATATCACAGGTCAGTCACTCCAAGGCTAAATTCCTTGCGTCAGTTAATTGATGTTGGGAAAAGAGTAATGAAGTAAATATATTTTGGGGGTGGATAGGAGATGATGTAATAGAGAGAAGGTCATTCATGAAAAACAGAAAAAAGTGTTGAGGATAGGATAGATTCTTGAGAAACACCACTATTAATAGATTTAAAGGATGAATGGTTCTACAATAGCTGCTGCTATAGAACGACGGGAAAGGAAATCAGAGAGAAGATAGATTCCGAAAGAGGTAAGTTTGGAAATAAATGCTTTGTGCCAGAATCTATCGAAAGCTTTCGATATGTCCAGCGCGACAGCAAAAGATTCACCGAAATGCCGTTGGCGCACTATCTCTTTTCTGTAGGTACTACAATGGCAGGTGCTCGAGGGAATTGACCTCTCGCATTCCTCCACCATTGCGTCGTCCTCGTTGCACAAGGGGTGCCCTGCTTTCGCACCAATTTTGTATGGAAGTGGGAAACCCCAGGCTAGCTCGTTGCGGTGCCTCCTTCTTTCCAGCCACCTCTTCTGTGGAACTCTTTACCATCGTCTATTTTTCCTCCTGCATTTAATCTTCCATTCTTCAAGGCTTCCGTCTGTGCCCACCTGAGGAATGTGTGTTAGAGTGAGTTTTCTTCCTCTATGTGTGCCCCCTCCATGAAAAGGGCTCGGCCCGTGAGTGGTGGAGTTTCTGTAATATATATATATATATATATATATATATATATATATATATATATATATATATATATATATATATATATATATATATATATATATATATATATATATATATATATATATATTGGAAGAGGACGTAGCGCCGTCCAAAGCGATGCAAGCACCCCCCATTTGGCATAACACGCGGGTGATAGGATGGGCTAGGCCATTCCGTTTCACTCCGTTGCCCTTTTGTTCGTTCCTTTTCGCGTTTCACTTACTCAAAGGGTCTCTAGCTCACCATCGCCTCATATTGGAGTGTCTATGCTCCCATTATCTCCACCCCATTTCTTTACATGTTTTTACAAATTTATAAGCGCTTACTCTTACATTACCTTTACAAAACAAACTAAAATTGGAGTCTACTGAATTCCCTACTTTATGGCTTAAAGTTCTCTTGCAATTCTACTACTAAATTTATTTTTTCAGTCTATCTCCTAATTCTACGGACTTTAAAAAATTCTTCAACTATTTAAACAAAATAGAGCACATTCTTTCTTTTTCTCCTTTCTCCGAAATCATTATTTTAGGTGATTTAAATGTTCACCAGCCAATGGCTTTCATTTAGTTCTCATGATCAAACTGGTCAACTCGCTTACGAGTTTTCTATCCAAAACAACCTTGAGCAGTTGGTGCTGCTCCCTACCTGTATCCCTGACCGTCTTGTTGATGAACCCAACATACTTGATCTTTTTCTTACTTCTTATCCTTCTCCTTACACTGTTAAACTCTTTCCTACTCTGGGTTCATCCGATCACCTTCTTATCTCCGTATCTTGTCCTGTCTCTTCAACTCTTCCGCAAGAACGGCCCCCGCCTTCGGCGAGAGAGACGTTTGTGGCACTTTAGTGCTGCTAACTGGTCTGACTTGCGGTTGTACTTCTCTGATTTCCCATGGAATGATTATTGCTTTCGTGGAAGGAGTCCCTCGGAGTGTTCTGAGCGCATAACCGAGGTGATTCTCTCTGGCATGGAGTCGTACATTCCATATTCTTTCCCTTCTACTAAACCAAACAAACCTTGGTTTAATTTTCCTAGTTCTCGGGCTATTCGCCGCAGGGATGCTGCCTTCAGAGATTACCGTCGTCTTCAAACTCCTGAAACTCATTCAACTTATATTTCATCCCGAAATCGGTCAAAATCTATTCTTCGAAATATCAAAAACTTTTCTCCGCCGTAAATGCAATAATCTTTCTTCATCCTCTTCCTCTCGCCCTTTCTGGCATTTTGCAGAAGATGTCAACTCTAACTTTGCTTCTTCCTCTTTCCCTCCTCTAGTTTCTTCTGATGGCACAACTGCCATTTTATCTTCTACTAAAGCTGAACTCTTCGCTCAAACTTTTGCGTTTAACACAACATTAAACGATTCCGGAGCTATTTCTCCTCCTTTTGGATTTCTCTATGTTCTTTAGAATTGCAGGCTTAGTCTTTTGCAATCATTTATCTTGGAAGATTGTTTTAAAGATTTTGAAAACCATTTCCGTAAAATAAATTTTTTACTTTTACTTAAAATTATTCATTACTATTTTGACCGACTAGTTGACGGTTCTGATAATTCCTCGTCTACTTGAATATCTATTGTAAGTCCTTTGTAATTGCTCTTAGCAATATATATATATATATATATATATATATATATATATATATATATATATATATATATATATATATATATATATATATATATATATATATATATATATATATATATATATATAGGGGGAGGACGTAGTACCGTCCGAAGCGATGCAATTATCCCCCATTAGGCATAACCCACGGAGTGATTGGATGAGCTTGACCATTCCGTTTCACTCCGTTGCCCTTTGGTTCGTTCCTTTTCGCATTTCACCTCAGGGGGTCTCTATTGTACCTTCGCCTCACACTGGAGTGTCTATGCTCCTACTACCTCTCTACCCCAATTCTTCACACATTCCCACATTTTACAAGCGCTTACTCTAACATTATCTTTATAAAACAAAACAAATAACAAAATGGCGAAATTCACACCTGCCTCGGAGATGCTTCGAGGGGCGGCATCCAAAGAATGCCCCTCAACCTCCACCCCTCATCCCATCATCACTTGGGAGTTGGCGGCCTCTGATGATGGGGATGGTACCGCCATGACCCGGCGTCCGGCTTGCCTCGATGCACGGTCTTCTTTTTCATTAATTTCTGTAACATTCGCGGTCTTTTTCCTAATTTCCCCTTTGTCGAACACCATCTCTCTTCTTCTAAACCTTATTTCTTGTTTCTAACCGAAACTCAGGTGCTTGAGTGTGCTGACAGCAAACCTTATTCTGTTACCTCATACTGTCTCTATCCTCAATTTTCAGCCAAAGTCAGTTGTTGCGCATATGTTCGCAACGATGTTATTTGCTCTCGTGTCTCTAATTTGGAGTCTCCTGAATTTTCTACTTTATGGCTAAAGCTCTTTTGCAATTCTACTACTAAATTTATTTGTTTTGTTTATCTATCTCCTAATTCTACTGACTATCCAAAATTCTTCGACTATTTAAACTCCAAAATAGAGCACATTTTTTCTTCTTCTCCTCTCTCCGAAATTATCGTTTTAGGTGATTTCAATGTTCACCACCGCCAATGGCTATCATCTAGTTTTCATAATCCAGCCGGTGAACTCGCCTACAACTTTTCGATCCAAAACAACCTTGAGCAGTTGGTGAAACTCCCTACCCGTATCCCTGACCGTCTTGGTGATGAACCCAACATACTTGATCTTTTTCTTTCTTCTTACTTTTCTCCTTATACTGTTAAACTCTTTCATCCTCTGGGTTCATCCGATCACCTTATCTCCGTATCTTGTTCTGTCTCTTCAAGTCTTCCGCAAGAACGGCCCCCGCCTTCGGCGAGAGAGACGTTTGTGGCACTTTAGTGCTGCTAACTGGTCTGACTTGCGGTTGTACTTCTCTGATTTCCCATGGAATGATTATTGCTTTCGTGGGAGGGGTCCCTCGGAGTGCGCTGAGCGCATAACCGAGGTGATTCTCTCTGGCATGGAGTCGTACATTCCATATTCTTTCCCTTCTACTAAACCTAACAAACCTTGGTTTAACTCTACTTGTTCTCGCGCTATCCGCCGTAGGGATGCTGCCTTCAGAGATTACCGTCGTCTTCAAACTCCTGAAACTCATTCAATTTACATTTCATCCCGGAATCGTGCAAAATCTACTCTTCGAGATACCAAAAACTCTTTTCTGCGCCGCAAATGCAATAATCTTTCTGGCTATTCTTCCTCTCGACCTTTCTGGCATTTTGTAAAAAATGTTAACTCTAACTTTGCTTCTTCCTCTTTCCCTCCTCTAATCTTTTCAGATGGCACAACTGCCATTTTACCTTCAACTAAAGCTGAACTCTTCGCTCATACTTTTGCTTCTAACTCTACCTTAGACGATTCCGGAGCTATTCCTCCTCCTAAAACCCCCTTCAAATCATTTATGCATAAAATTGTAATTTCTTCTAAGGATGTCATTTCTGCTCTCTCTGAGCTTAACACTAAGAAGGCATATGGTCCTGATGGTATTCCTTCTGCGGTTCTCAAAACTTGTGCTTCCGAGCTTGCACCGTGCCTTTTTAAACTTTTTCGTCTATGTCATTCTTCTTCGACCTTCCCTTATTGCTGCAAACGTGCGCTCATTCAACCTGTGCCGAAGAAGGGGGACCTCTCTCAACCCTCTAACTATCGTCCTATTTCTTTAACCTCCGTTCTTTCTAAAGTTTTCGAATCTATCCTTAACAGGAAGATTTGAAAACATCTCAATTCTTCTAATCTTATCTCTGATCGCCAGTATGGCTTTCGTAAAAAAACGTTCTACTGGTGATCTTCTTTCCCTTCTTCTCTGACTCTTGGTCCTCCGCTCTTCGGGGTTTCGGTGAATCTTTCGCTGTGGCGCTAGACATATCGAAAGCTTTCGATAGAGTCTGGCACAAAGCTTTGATTTTCAAACTTCCCTCTTTCGGAATCTATCCTTCTCTCTAATTTGCTTTCCGGTCGTTCTATAGCAGCTGTTGTAGACGGCCACCGTTCTTCCTATAAATCTATTAATAGTGGTGTTCCTCAAGGATCTGTCCTTTCTCCAACTCTTTTTCTAATTTTCATCAATGACCTTCTCTCTATTACTTTGTCTCCTATACACTCCTATGCCGATGACTCCACCCTTATTACTCCTTTCAATTTGAAAGACATCCCCCCCAACAGCAGTTGATAGATTCAAGAAGGATGGCCTTTTAGCAACTGACCTCTGATCTTTCTCGTATTTCAAATTGGGGCAGAGAAAACATGGTCGTTTTCAATACCTCAAAAACTCAGTTCCTCCATCTTTCTACTCGACACAATCTTCCACATAACTATGATATCTTCTTCGAAAACACTTTACTCAAACCCTCATCTGTCCTCAATATTCTTGTAGTTTCTTTTTCTCGTGATCTTTCTTGGAAGGATCACATTATTTCTCTTTCTAAACAAGCTTCTAAGAGGTTGGGTGTTCTGAGGCGCCTTCGTGGTTTTTTTACGCCACCCCAGATGGCGAAATATATAGGGGTGTTGTTCGCCCCTGTGTGGAGTACGCCTCACATCTGGGGTGGTTCCACACATACAGCTATCCTCGAAAAGGTGGAGTCAAGGGATTTTCGTCTCATCAATTCTCCTGCTCTTACTAACTTTCTCCAATCTCTTTCTTTCCGTCGAATTGTTGCATCAATTTCTCTATACTATCGCTATTACAACGGACATTGCTCTTCTGAACTCTCACGTCGCATACCTCCTCCATTGAGAAGGGCTCGTGCGACACGACTTTCTACACAGTCTCATCCTTTCTCTGTCCAACTCTTTGACCCCAGACTTAACCGCTATGCTCACTCTTACATGTACTCTACTGGTAAAGTCTGGAACACACTCCCTTTATCTGTTTCCCCAACTTTCTTTGACTTGCACACTTTTAAACGCCGTGTATCGGGTCGCTTTGGCCATTAGCGATTGGCTCCGGAATATTCTCAATTCTGGTGGAATTTGGTAGGCATTCGGCCTTTGCCCACCAGATGCATATATATATATATATATATATATATATATATATATATATATATATATATATATATATATATATATATATATATATATATATATATATATATATATATATATATATATATATATATATATATATATATATATATATATATATATATATATATATATATATATATATATATTCGTGATGGTATCCGCATCCGCGGAGCATCTTCATCAAAATTAAATTAACATCCGTATCCGCAATTGCGAAAATTCTATATCTGTATATATCCGCAAATGAGAAAATATAACATCCGATCCATCATATATATATATATATATATATATATATATATATATATATATATATATATATATATATATATATATATATATATATATATATATATATATATATATATTAGGCTTAAATTTCAACTACAATAACAAGTAAAGATGAAGTCGAAAGTTCTGAGGCACAAAAAAATATAATTCAAATATTTATTAACATTACTTCCCACTGTGTCTAAAAGGAAACGCGGTAAAATAACACCCTATATAATTTATTTTTAATAAAATATTCGTTTTCGCATTTTCAGCATACAGTACGATTACTAACAAGTAAAAAAAATAAAAAATAACTTATTCAAACATATAAATACCCCAAAAAACACTTACAAGTCAATGCATGTCAACACTCAAACTCATCAAAAACTTTACTACTGAAATTATTGCATGTAGAAACGAAAAATAAAAAAAATTTGAGGAAAACATTGCCATAAATCGCTAGAAGAATCATTCCTTAGAATAACCATTCATGCCAAATGCAAAAAAAAAAAAAAAAAATAAATTTAAATATATTATTTTTTAAATATTTTATGAGGTCATGTTTTTCGTGTCTAAATAGACACAGTGTGCATTAATTTGCTAAGAAGTTGAGTATTCTGATGCACCTTCATGTTTTTACGCCACCCCAGTTGCTTGCTCTTTATGGGGTGTTGTTCGCCCCTGTATGAGTATGCTTCACACATCTAGGGTGGTTCCACTCATACAGCTCTCCTTGAGAAGGTGAAGTCTAGGGCTTTTCGTCTTATCAACTCTCCCGCTCTTACTCTCTCCAATCTCTTTCTGCCCGCAGTATTGTTGCATCACTCTATATGCTATCGCTATTACAACGGACACTGCTCTTCTGAACTCCTCTATTGAGAAGAGCTCTTGAGACGCTCATTTCTACACAGTCTCATCCTTTCTCTGTCCAACTCACTAAACCCAGGTTTAGCCGCTATGCTCAATCTTACATGTACTCTACTGGTAAAGTCTGGAACACACTCCCTTTATCTGTTTCCCCAACTTTCTTTGACTTGCACACTTTTAAACGCCGTGTATCGGGTCACGTCTACTATTAGGACCAGATCTGACTGTATCCCAATTCTGGTGGACATTGGTAGGCTTCCGGCCTTTGCTCACCAAAATATATATATATATATATATATATATATATATATATATATATATATATATATATATATATATATATATATATATATATATATATATATATATATATATATATATATATATATATATAATTTTGCAGGATGAAAGCAAAACCTCAACTCGTCTTCGGAAAACTAGGAAGGAATGAAATACCTCACCTCATGCCTATGAATCTATAATTTTAAGAAATAAATAATTTATTTGACTTTTATTAGTTCAATAAGAGAACAAGCATTATTGGCTTTCTAGTCAAGAAGCACTTTTGGTACATGTTATTTGTTAATGGGCGATGGGCTGTGAAATAATATTTAGATGTCTGTACATTACTGAATTCTTTCTACATTGTTTCATTCCGTCAATTAATGACTAAGAGTAATTCTCATTTCATAGCATTTGATATATATATATATATATATATATATATATATATATATATATATATATATATATATATATATATATATATATATATATATATATATATATATATATATATATATATATATATATATATATATATATATATATATATATATATATATATATATATATATATATACACACATAGCTCAAAAAAAAGAGTTACATTTAAAAAGGAAAAAATAAATGTTAAAACTTGTTGAAGTAAGCTAAAATTAGTTGGATTTAAATTGAACTATACAACTGAAAAGCAAAATCTCAAAATTGAATATGGTTGAAGAGCAATGAAAAATATAACTAGAATAGAAATAAATATATGCGAACATATGAGAACACTTAGGTTATATATATATATATATATATATATATATATATATATATATATATATATATATATATATATATATATATATATATATATATATATATATATATATATATATATATATATATTACGATTTCAAAGATATATTTTTCAAAGATTATTATTGGGCTTTAATACAGCGACTATAAAAAAATTTCAATTGAATTCCTTAATGTGTTAAAATGTTAAATTCTTTCTCAGAAACGTGAAGATCCTCATAGAGTTAATCCTTTCTTTAAAAATACTTTGACTTATGTTTGGAATAGATACCATGTATTTTCTTACCTTTGCTGGAAGACCTGTAGCGCTTAACTGACTAGCAAGTATTGCAGCTAAATTATGAAGCATGAAAATTTCTAGAGGCTTAGGAAAATCTAGTCAAAAATCTTTGTTTTGAGGAAAAACTCAAGCTGAAAGTTTTTTTTTTTAATTTTTTCTACTAATATTATTATTTCTGTTATTTTTAATTGTTTACCAATGATTAAGTGCGTAAAGTAGTATTTGGATTTATGAAACATCAACTCTATCTGAAAACTATATATATATATAATGATGTACCGAGTCCTTAATTAACTTGGATGCCAGGGCTTGACTTTTGTTTTTGTTGACTCAGACTTGGATTCGGCCAAATTCAGCCGAGTTCAGTAATAAATTACGCGTGTCGAAACTTACTTTACACTTTTTTTTGTCTTTATATATATATATATATATATATATATATATATATATATATATATATATATATATATATATATATATATATATATATATATATATATATATATATATATATATATATATATATATATATATATATATATATATATATATATATATATACATACACGCACACGCGCGCTATTGTTTCTCCTATGGAACAAATTTTTTTTAAATCAATTTTGAGCATCCGTTACTTCTCTCTAGAATTTCAGATAATAATTGGGGTCTTCTAATACTTCAGAAGCTCATTAAGTGCTTACTATCTGATTCAGTTGCTTATTGAACCTACACATATTCCTGTTAGTTCTAACCCATTCTTTAACATTCTTCACCTTTGCTTTTCACTTCTTGTTCTTTTCATCAATAATTTAGTTTACCACATCTATTGTTAACTTTTACCACAATCTTATAGCTCTCAATCATTGTTTCTTCCTGAGCATTACCATCCTCCTTTAATCTTCTTCTATACTTTACTTCTGGTACTTTAATTGGGGCTCTGTTTAGGTTTTAACTGCCCTTGGAATGACAGAGCTTTGACTTTTGAATCGGTACATATCAAAAAGACTAGAGACATTATATATATATATATATTATTGAAAACATGCTCTCCTATTACTTTGCTTATTTTCGTTTAACTCAAAATGAATACAGACTATTCCACGAACTAGGTCTCCTTTAACTAAACCAAGGTTAGCTTATTCCTGAGGTTCATCTGTTTTAAAAAACTCCTCCTTCTTCTGAAGAGCAACAATAAAAATGTTTATCGGCATTTAATATATTTAATCGTTCTGATAGCTAATACTTTTTATCTAATCTAACTCTCCATGGATCTGACAATTATCTACTTCCTCAGAAATTCCATACTCTTAACCAGATTGCTCATACTTTTTTGGTGTATCTTGACATATTCCCTTGCGTTTGACAGCACTCTTTTCCCTTTTTTCTATCAGTTCCCCTCTTTCTTTACTTATGTCTACCTATCTGTCAAATCGTTCCGTATCGACTGTTGTCGATGAAGCTAAATTTTCACTAAGTTTTTCAAAGAGTGGAAAATATGTCTGAACCTTGAGGATTAGTGATATTCCTCATGGTTCAGACGTATTTTCCACTCTTTTCCTACTCGTAATTAACTATTTCCAGTTGCTCTTATAACCCTATGGATTCTTATGCCTACAACTCTACAGTTCATTCTTTTACTCCTTTTATACCTTATTATCTAGAGATGCCACTCAGCCATAGTTTTTTTCGATCATATTTTTAACATATTGACTGGGTGTCATGGTGAAATTGCAACCATTTCAGCTTTTTTTTTTTTTTTTTTTTAAATAATAATAATAATTCAACTCGAAACCTCTGTAGCTAAAACACCTCAATTTTCCAACCTTTTTTCGACTGTTCTGTGGCCTCACCTATGGACTTACAGGCTCTCTTTATCACAACCTAAAGAAAAAAAATTGTCTTAGTGCAAAATTTCTTTTCTTCCTCCTAAGTTATTTTAACTTTTTTTTTTTTTTTTTTTTTTTAAATAATAATAGATTCCACAATGGTAGGTACTCTATTTTAAGTAAGTACTTGCCTTCCATCTACTATGAGACTAAAAGATACTGCAACTTCAGAGTAGTTTTTGTTTTGGTAACTTATTTTAGACAAAATTCTCATCTAAAATATTTCATAAGTAATATAATCTCTTTCAAATAAAAAATAAAAAAACTTTCTTTTGACTTCACCTCAGAGATTTGCGTTAGAAATGAGTCAATACCTTATTTTTAATATATATATATAAATTACCACATAATCCGTGGGATTAAATATTATACTAAATATACTGTTAAATGAGGATTCAAACCCTGACCTCTAAGATGGTAAGACATTGCGCTAACCATCAGTAGTGGTTAGCGCAATGTCTTACCATCTTGGAGGTCAGGGTTTGAATCCTCATTTAGCAGTATATTTAGTATAATATATATATATATATATATATATATTACACACACACACACTAAAGTGTTTATAAAGAAGGGATTACTTGTGTGGGTCATCTTATTTCTTATACTAATTTAATATTTTACATGTTTAATATAGAAACTAGTTCAGTAGTTTATTATATTATATATATATATATATATATTATATATATATATATATATATATATATATATATATATATATATATATATATATATATATATATATATATATATATATATTGTGTCAGAAATTGTCAATACCAAAAATAGTACTTTAGGATAGGTCATGGTTTTATTTATGTATGCTAATATTTGTACAGTTGAACTGTATTACGAGTGGTATATATATATATATTAGAATTTTTTTTTCATCTTTTTTCTTTTTCCAAATTTAATCTGACACTTTAAAGACTGTGTTTGTGTTCACTTGTGAGATCTACGGTTGGTGAAGGGAGGGGAATTGTATGATTTTTATTTTTTGGCCACTCACCCTCTTTGTATAGGGCTCTGCTCCACAAGTTTTGGTTATATATATATATATATATATATATATATATATATATATATATATATATATATATATATTTTTTTATTTTTTTTATATTATTAAATAAATAAAAAAAAAAAAAAAAAAAAAAAAAAAAAAAAATTTTCAGTAAATTTTTTTTTTTTTTTTTATTCACAGGATCTGTTGGAGTTAGGCACTACAGTATTAACTTGCCATTTTGTTTTATTTTATATTATATGTACAGTTTTTCATATATTATTTCGTAATTTGTTACTTTTTATATGGTAAGAACTATAAGAATGTGTCTAATTTTTATGCTGTGTTGAACCTTAATAAGTGCTTAAGTACAGATTTGCTTTTAGTATATTAAATAATCCTTAACCTTAAAAGGGAGTCTTTCATTATCAAAGCAATAATGATACAAGTTTACTTCAAATTACAAACTTTTACTAAAATCACACAAATATGAAATGCTAAAATGAATTCAAATTGAGTCTTATTTGCAATAACTATTCAAAATGTTAAAAGTTAAAGATGATTGAAATATGACGATAATTTGGGTTTATATATATATATATATATATATATATATATATATATATATATATATATATATATATATATATATATATATATATATATATATATATATATATATATATATATATATATATATAATTCTTGTATCCCAGAGCCCTCTAAAAGATCATGTTTTTCGGCTCGTTCGTCTCCATGCCGGTCCATGAGTCTTATCCAGACTCTCAGGTAGGGTTTTTACCCTTTCAGTAGGACCAGCATCGTTTTCAAACTAACCTCTAAACACTCTCCCAGGGGTTCAAAAGATTGTTTCTTCTCCGAGCAATGGTTCCCAATGCTGGTTCTGGAGAAGTTACAAGCCATTGACAGAGTAATCACAAGGCCGTATGGCTATTCCTGTTGTCCTTGCATTTATTTCTCTTCACATGATCCGATCCTGTCGTCGATTTTCAAACCTCATGTTTCCAAATTTAAATTCTTAATGTTTAAGGTTTAATTTTTCATTAAAAGCCGAAAGTCCATTATCTTGAAAGATTTGTTGCTCCTCTATAGATTTTAAGATATAATTTTATCGAAACTTATTCGTTATTTTTTTTTTTTTAATGCAACAATATTTTCCAAAATTCTAATTTTAAAATAAATTTTAGCTATTAGTTTTTTTAAAAATTTTTTTCAGTATTATCTTAATGCATAAACCTTCTCTCTTCTTTTCTCTCCTCAATCTTCGTTCTGATTCTTCTCGCTTTTCTTTTCCCATCTACTTTTAGGCACATCTACTCTCGACGACGTCCGAATCATATATATATATATATATATATATATTATATATATATATATATATATATATATATATATATATATATATATATATATATATATATATATATATATATATATATATATATATATATATATATATATATATATATATATATATATATATATATATCAAATCAAAATCCGCCACCAAGAAGAGTTATTAGCCTTGTCAGTAGTTCATTCGAGGATGAACCAAGAGTTTCACGGGCTGACAGCAAACCTGCTGGCTGGCCAGGTTTATCGCGGATGCCGATTTTGATCCCACCAGAGCAAGCACTCATCTGGTAACTAAGTGCGAGTGAGCTACTCAAATTTCTCAACTCCAACCCGGGTCTCTCGCGTGCTAAGCGAGTGCTCGATGTCTGAGCTTCGTATATATATATATATATATATATATATATATATATATATATATATATATATATATATATATATATATATATATATATATATATATATATATATATATATATATATATATATATATATATATTATATATATATAGGACAGGAACTTTTTTAGGTAGTATATACCTAGGATCCCCAAGTGGGATCGAACCGCGCCCTCAAGCATATATATCAAGCTTGTGTTCAAGTACAGGAAAAAGAGATTGTAAAGTACATGACATTAAGTACAACTACATTTCAAGTTTTATATATAAACAAAGCCATTAATATATAAAATTATACTATTGAGATCCATTTTTAAATTCTAAATTATTGTAAACAATATGGTAAAATAGGCATGAATTTAATTAAGATAAATAGTCAATAAAAATTATTTGGAAACAATTAAACCTTTTAAATTCTGTATTCTCAAGGGTAAAAATTAAGAGCATAATTCCAATTATTGTTTCATTTCGCCAACAATGGAAATTTCAAAATTATTGAAAATCCCACTTAAGGTTTGTAGTGCGAAAGACTTCCCGTAAAGATGAAAATTAGTTTCACAGGATCAGAAGATGCTGGAATTGTCATATTTCTGTGGCAATTTTGCCAGTGGTGGAAATGTCATGACTTTTTATATCTGTACATCCCTTTCTTCACAAATACAAGGTTGACTGAAATATTTTTGTATTTTAGTATTAATGTGCTCTGCATTTGGTAAGCATCTGTCGAGTTTTGAATTGAGGAAGCCATAAAGCTGAACAGTTTCCTCTTTGGTGGAGGGTTTCCTGAACTTCTACCTGGTTCTTCTTGGTAAATCATCTCAAAACGCAATAATGGTATTAGAAGTTTTTGAAACTGAAAATTAAATTTTACTGTCACTAATTTGGAAATCCTTCTGTTACTCTATCCCTTTTCAGGGCATCAGTCAACCTTAGCCTAGGATATATTTCAATTTCCATTAGATAAATTTTTTATATTTTACTCCAACTGAAGATGTTTTTTTAGTTCGAAAAACGGTGTAAGATATAAATTCCATCTACTATCTGTGGCTAATACTCCTGAAATAGCAAATCTTTTCAGCCGCCCTTTATCTTCTACTTTTATCCTGGACGATTTTTGCATCCCTCTTACTCCTCTAAGGTGTCATATGTCTCTACATAGGAAAATAGAGACAGTTAGAAGCCACAAGGGCCTATCGAGACTGTCCCAGTCCAAACAAATAATAATAACAATACTAATACATGCACGAAAGACTAGGTCTATCCCATCCTAGTTATCAGTTCATTCATGCATAGATAAAAGTAAAACTAAACCCCATTACACATGCAATACTCAATGAACCATCACCCACTACAAAAAACTGCCGTTAGGCTTAGTCATAGGTTGATCTGTTGATCCAAAAATTCATATATACCCACCAATTTGGCTTAGTCAAGTTATTCTATATAATACCTAAACCATCCATATATCTATCTAGCCCCTTTTTTAAATTTGACAAGAGAATCACAGTCAACAATCTCTTGTGGCAAGTCATTCCAAAAATTAACAACTCTATTACTGAAAGAGTATTTTCTTAGATCGAGATGGCATGGCTTCTTTTTAATTTTCTTATCATGTCCTCTAGTTACTCTTCCATGGTCCACTATAAAGTATTTTTCAATCTCTGTATTACTGCCAGATGCAAATATTTTGTAAACTTGTATCATATCCCCTCTGAGAAATCTCCTTTCAACTGAGAACATTCCTAACTCCTTCAACCTCTCTTCATAGCTCTTATTTTCAAAGCCAGAAATCATCCTTGTTGCTCTACGTTGTACTCTCTCCAGCATATCTATGTCTTTTCTTAAATGAGGAGCCCAAACCTGTGCACAATACTCTAATGCTGGCCTGACATAGCTATTATATAGTTTGCTTATAACCTCTTTGCTCTTGTAAACTACATTGCGATTAATTATACCTAACATCTTATTAGCTCTATTCCTTGCTTCCAAACATTGATCACCCACCTTCAGATTACTGCTAATAATCACACCTAAATCCTTTTCTTGGTCCACAGTCTCAAGCCACTCCCCATTCATTTCATAATTAAATCCTTTCATTTGAGTAACCTACATGAAGAACTTTACATTTTTTACTATTAAAGTTCATTTGCCACCTCTCTGCCCAACCAAGAAGTCTATCTAGATCACCTTGAAGCTTTATGCATCCATCATTATTCCTTACTGAGGTAACCACTTTGGTATCATCTGCAAACTTAGAAACCTTACATTTAAGACCTTTGTCTAAATCATTTATATATATATAAGGAACAAAAGTGGTCCCAGCACAGAACCCTGTGGGACCCCACTCTTCACCGTTTCCCATAATGACTTATTACCATTAAGTAATACACACTGCCTTCTGTTCTTTAACCACTCTTTAATCCAATTGTGTACCATTCCATCTATACCACACTGTGACAACTTTTGCATCAGCCTAACATGGGGTACCTTATCAAAAGCTTTGCTAAAGTCTAAATATATGACATCAACTGGATCACCCCTGTCTATGCATTCAGTAATATATTCCATAAATTCTAGTAGATTTGTCTGACATGATCTACCCTTTCTAAAGCCATGCTGGGAGTTATATAGTATCTTGTTATCATCTAAATGCTTCTCTATATGACTTTTCAGTAACTTTTCCAAAATTTTCACAACCAGAGATGTTAAACTAACTGGCCTATAGTTCCCTAAATCTTCCTTACTACCTTTTTTTAAAAATGGGCACCACATATGCCGTTTTCCAGTCCTCAGGTACCTCTCCAAAAGCAATAGATCGCTTAAAAATCAAATACAGTGCCTTTGCAATACTGATACTCCCCTCTTTTAGAATTCTACCATATACACCATCCGGACCCGCTGCCTTATTTGGGTCAATATGTTCTAGTAAAGGTTTAATTTCATTTAACTCAATTTCAAATGCTTCACACCTATTCATTACATGTATACTAGAACTATTAGTCTCTAAACTGCTATCCAACCTTTCCTCAGTAAACACTGATGCAAAATAAGCGTTGAAAATATTAACCAATTCCTTATCTGAACTTACTAAATTTCCATCAATTTTAATTGGGCCAATTTTCTTATCCTTGCTTTTAAATTTATAAAAGCTAAAAAACTTTTTCAGGTCTTTATTACTGTTTCTTGCCAAATTAATTTCTGCCATTCTCTTTGCTCTTCTTATTGACTGGTTAAGTTCATTCCTAATTCTCTTATAATGTTCCAAATCTTCCCCCCTGCTCCTACCTTTGAATATTTTAAAACATCTACGCTTTTCACTGATTTTCTCTTTTATCTCTCTACTCCACCAATTAGGTTTTCTATTTGCCACCCTAATGGATTTATCTTTAAAACACACAGACTGAATGGTTAGACAATATTTGCTTGAAGTATTCCCACATGATGAAACAATTCTGACCATCAAACTCCTTATCCCAGTCAATTTCATTGAGCATTGCTCGGAATTTGCTAAAATCTCCGTTTCTGAAATCTAATATCTTTTCCCTATTGACTTGCAATTTGGGCCCAGACCTCATATTCCAGTTAAATCTAATAATATAATGATCACTAGCTCCTAAAGTCTCCCCAACTTCGATATCATTCACCATATTTTCATCATTTGTTAATATTAAATCTAACAATGCTGCATGCCTTGTTGGTTCTTGAACCATCTGACTCAAAAAGTTGTATAGAATACAATTTACAAATACTGAACTTCTATTAACTATACTACTCAAAGTATTCCACTCAATGTCTGGAAAATTAAAATCACCCATAATGACTATTCCTTTTACATTATTTTCACACGCTACCTTGATTTCCTTCACCATTTCTTCATCTAATACTTGACTCTGATCAGGAGCTCTATAAAATGCTCCTATCCTGTATGATTTATTATACATAAGAATATCTACCCACAGAGATTCCACATCCTGGTTTGTTTTAATGTCAGCTATTAACACCGATTCGATATTGCTTTTAACATAGAGTGCTACACCTCCACCATTCCTTCCTCTATGTTGGTATAGGTAAAATGAGTATCCTTCTATTTCATATTCCTGTAGGGAATCTCCGTAAAGTGCCTCATTTACCCATGCTTCAGTAATGCAAATAATGTCAAGATTCTCCTCTATAATGTAACTAGTCAACCTCATCTTTTTTTGCTCTACCTTCGATTATAAATGATCGGGTGGGATCCTGAGATCTAAGGCTAGTGGCCCAGATGGCATTCCTCTCCGTGTTCTGAGGGAGTATTTGTCAGAGCTGTTGCTTGTCTTTATTGACTCTGTTCTCTATGCATCAATATTAATAGTTTTCCTTAATTAATCAATATTAATAGTTCAATTAATACATCTAATTAATAGTTTTCCTAAATTTACTGAGCTGATCCCAAAGAGGGGTAGCCACTCTGATCCTTCCAACTATCATCCTGTAGCTTTCACTTTTATTTAAAATCTTTGAAACTCATTCCATTGGGATGGCTTTCGACGATTGAAATCGACTTGTGACATACTTTCTTATCTTCTGATTTATGGTCTTTTGCCAGCATAGGGGATATGGTGGTCATGAGTGGTGACGTTTGAAGACATTCGGAGCTTTTAACAGGGTATGGCCTAGTCACTATTCCCTAACTCTCTTCCTTTCAGTTTCCTATTTCTCCTTGCTTGCTCATGTTCAGTTTTCTCTTAAATCATTCCATATCAGTACAATTTGAAAGTGACCTCTTCCTCCTTCTCTTTTGTGTTGTTCCTCAAAAACTTGTTCTATCCAACTTTATTCATACTTTTCATCACTGATCTTTTCATCTGTATTTTCAACTCTGTTCATTCTTATGCCCATGACTCAACACTCCATTCTTCCACTCATTTCAAATCTGTTTCCTCTATTGCATCTAGAGTTGCCTCTCAACTTCATCTTTCTTATTCTATTTCTTAGCTGCTCTGGGTGTGATTTCCCGTTAGGATTGCCTCAACCTTTTGATATTAAACTCTTCAAATGCGCATCCTCTTCACATCTATCTCTCAACAACACTTTCTAACTCTCTTATCTTTCATCGTCTCTCTGTGGACAACATAAACATGTTTGCTCTGAACATAAACAATATATTGTCTTGGAATTCTCATTTCACAAAGGTTGCTATTGTCTTCAAGAAAACTGGAAGTTCTGTTCAGGTTGTGGGAATTTTTTCTTTTAAGCAGTTACTCCACTTATATATGAGTATTGCCTTTATATGGAGTACAGATCTCATATGTCAGGGGGCCCTGTTAGAACCTTCTTTGGATAGGGTTGATTCTTAGGCTAGAAGACAAACTGTCCCCTACTTTCAAACTCCCTTGACCCTCTATGTTTGTGACGTAACATTGGCACATTGCATTGCCTTCATGGCACAAGGGGTGCCATGCTTTCCCATGAATTTATGTGAATATTGGAAACTAGGCTTGCTGTCTGTGGTTCCTTCTTTCCTTTTCATGTGGAACTCCTTCCTTCATCCATTTTTCCTATTGCATTAATCTCTCTCTTTAAGGCCTCCAACAGGGCTCAATTGAGAGATTTTATTAAACTCTGATGGGTTTCCTTTTATTTTAAATTTATGGCCCCTCCTTTAAAGGGGCCCTGCTAGTAAGTGGTGGCAGTGTTTTAAAAAAAAAAAAAAAATTTTTTTTCGAACACCTAAATTGTTTAACTATTCCAAAATTTCAAAACAAATAATAGTAAAGTGAGATTTATCGAAATTCAAGAACTTTTTTGATATCTTAGATATGATAATCATATATGCATTTTTTTCTTTTCAAGATAAATAATTATTAGGATTTTTCCTTTTAAAATTTAACTTATACTTAAAAGCATTTGATTTTTTTTCAAAGTACTTTAGTTGCTTATGGCTGGCCTATAGATGGTAAGAGGTTGTAAACAAAGGAAGGCTGGTTTTTTTAGTTCTTTATTCAACAAAATAAATTGGTTCTGGATTGTCACAACAATTAACAAAGGCAGGAACCCTATCTGCAAAAATGATAGGCAAAACAAAAAATACAATACATCCCTGTGAATGTCACAACACACATTCCAGACACTATCCCACACTAGCACAAGAATCTGTCTTGTGGTCATTCACATGGGCACAAAAAGCAAATATTAAAATATAAAAATTCAGATAATAGGGCTTGAAGTACAAACATATATATATATATATAATATATATAATATATATTATATATATATATATATATATATATATATATATATTATATATATATATAATATATATATATATATATATATATATATATATAAAATAATAATAATTAAGAATAACTCTCTCATCCCAACCTTACCTAGCGAAAGTTGCCAAATAAGCTGGTGCCAGCAAAAGTAGATTCAGAGTAGCTGGGACAGTAAATGCCGTGCACAATCACTGTAGCTGTGATGACAAAAATTTGCGAGGCAAGAGCCTGTAGAAAAAAAGAGAGTAGGGTATATAGAATAGGAGAAAAAATATAAACTGAGGCCTAACGTATCGCGGCCTAGTAAACACGAATAACAAAAAGATAGAAAAATTAGGCTATTATAAAAGTTATATACCTGTGAATAACGTCACTGAAGATTGTGTTAGTTAACAATGCTGTAGAATTATCAAACAGTGGTCAGGCCGTTGATGAAACAAGATAAAAAAGATTTGCAAAGGCACCACAAGAAAAACGTTGCAAGTTGACAAAAGTGTATTACTCTCTACTTTTGCGAAGAGAGATACTGGACTATAAAAACCACAGTATAGAAATTACAGTAAATTGCGGGAAGCTCTGCGGCTACAGAACCCCCCTCCAAAAGTGGCAAGTGTTAGAGACGAAAGCGAAGAGGAGGTCGAACAGTTCTGCCACTCTTTGTCCGACGTAGAATAGCAGGGCGAGCCGCAGGTCCACTAGTCGAAGAAGAGGGAGAAGAACCAGAAGAACGTTGTGAAGAAGGCGGTGCAGGAGAAGGAGGAGTAGGAAGAGTAGGAGAGGAAGGGCGATCTGGCACAAGTGGTGTTGTAAGCGCGACAGGAATGAGAAGAGGAGACTCTTCAAAATCATCCGGAGGATCCGGGGAAGATTCGAAAAATGCAGGTTTAAGCCTATCAACAGAGAAAACTTCCGTCCGACAAGGGAGCTGAAGAAGGAAGGTTTTCTCCCGACGACTTAAAACCTTGTAAGGCCCCAAATATCGAGCTTGCAGCGGAGCTCGATGAGCGTCGAGGCGTACGAAAACATGTGTACATGTTGCGAGGTCTTTCGGAATGAAAGAGTGTATGCGAGCGTGAGGGCGTGGAACAGAAGGTTTCCACGAAGCAGAACACTGACGGAGGCGAGAGAGATAAGTGTAAGGGTCGGAAGACGTAGGAGAAACCGAAGGGTCAAAGAATTCCCCTGGAAGACGAAGAGGAGAACCGTAAACTAATTCGGCAGAAGTACACTGGAGGTCCTCTTTCATCGCAGAGCGAATCCCGAGGAGTACGAAAGGCAGTGCCTCAGTCCAATGTTCCGAGCGAGGGTGAGCGGCCAGAGAAGCCTTGAGTTGCCGATGAAAGCGCTCCACCATACCATTAGCAGCAGGATGGTAAGCAGAAGTTCGAATGCGAGAAGTGCCGAGAAGAGACATAAAATCACGCCAAAGAAATGACTCGAACTGACGACCCTGGTCAGTTGTGATTGTCTCCGGCACACCATAACGAGAGACCCAGTGAGCTAAGAAGGCCTTAGCAACTGTTTCTGCAGTTATGTTGGGAATAGGAATAGCCTCCGGCCAGCGAGTGAAACGGTCGACGCATGTGAGAAGGTAAGAGCAACCATCTGAGGGAGGAATAGGACCGACCAGGTCAACGTGAACATGTTGAAAGCGCTCACCTGGAGGCAGAAACTCACCAAGGGGAGCCTTGGTGTGGCGATGGACCTTGGTCCTCTGGCAGGAGAGGCAAGCGCGTGCCCAAGTCTTGAGATCACTCTGCATGTTCGGCCATACAAAACGTGAAGCAACCAGCTTCTGTGTGGCCGAAATCCCTGGATGGGCGAGGTCATGCAATGAGTGGAAGACCTGTTTCCTGAAGGAGGAAGGGACCAATGGTCGAGGAGAACCTGTAGAAGTATCACAGACGAGTGGTCGAGTAATACCGGGCAGGTGAAGAGATTGAAGAGAAAGAGAAGTAAAATCAGGAAGAGAGATGTCCTCTGACTCCTGTGCAGCTGCCATGCCTCGAAATCTACCGGGGATAGATAAGAACTTGCGTTAATCTCTATCCGAGAGAGAGCATCAGCAGTGTGGTTGTCGATGCCGTGAATATGCCGGATGTCAGTGGTGAACTGAGAGACATATTCTAGATGGCGCGCTTCTCGAGGTGAATGACGTTCATTTCGTGACTGCATAGCGAAGGTGATAGGCTTATGATAAGTCAGAATGTGAAAAGAACGTCCCTCGAGAAAATAGCGGAAGTGCTTGGTAGCCAAATACATGGCCAAAAGTTCCCTACTGAAGGCACTGTACCGTGTCTCAGCAGGTTGAAGTTTTTTAGAAAAGAAGGCAAGAGGCACCCACATCTCATTCTGGTATTGCTGCAGGACACCCCCGACGGCAAAATCGGAAGCATCTACCTGAAGGCGAGTAGGAGCAGACTCTTGTGGAAAGACGAGAAGAGTAGCTTCAGCGAGAGCAGACTTTGCGTCAGAGAAAGCCTGCCGAGCAGCATCCGACCAAGTGACCTTGGTAGATTGACCCCTCTTTTCCCCTTCAGCAGAGAAGTAAGAGGTGTCAGGAGAGCTGCAGCCGAAGGAATGAAACGATGATAAAAGGTTATCATGCCAAGAAATTGTCGAAGTTGACGCTGTTTCAGGAAGAGGGAACTGTCGAATGGCAGAAACCTTATCCTGAAAGGGAAGAACTCCTGAAGGTGAAA
>SEYY01000839.1:12500-47500 GCA_009176605.1 Armadillidium nasatum
GGGGGAAGATGGAGGGAATACTGTGTAAAGATGAAGTGGTGGAGGGGAAAAGAAAAGGAATGGTAGAAGTTGAGGTGGGGATTTCGGTAGAAGAAATAGGTAAAACACTGCGGAAAGTGAAGAGGGGTAAATCGTCTGGTTTGGATGAGATAAGTGGAGAGATGTTGTTGAGGTAAGCTTGATGAAATGGTTTCAAGATTGTTTAATTTATGTTAGGTATTGGGCAAGGTGACTAAGATTGACAAGATGCGTGTATGGTCCCATTATATAAAGGAAAAAGTGATAAATTTGAGTGTGGGAGTTATAAGGGGATTAGTTTGCTGAGTGTAGTGGGGAAAGTACATATTAGAATTTTAATGGGAAGGATAGGGATAAGTAGGTTAATAGGTGAAGAACAATGGGGATTTAGAGAAGACAGAGGGTGTACGAAGCAGGTTTGCACTTAAGAATGATCGAAGAGAAAAGTAGAGATAAAGGGAAGGATTTCTATATATGTTTTATGGATACGTGAAAAGCTAATGATAGGGTGGATAGGAGTAAACTGTGGGAGGTTTTGAGTGAGTATGAAATTGAGGGGGAGGATATGGAGAGTATAAGGGCACTTTATAGGAATAGCAGGGCATTTAAGAGAGTAAACAGACGGAAACTGAATTTTTTTATGCATATAATGGGTTGAGGAGGCGTTGTGTAATGCATCCGGGGTTGTTTAACTTATTTATTGACAAAGTGGTGAGATTGATGGATACGGAAAATAGAAGGGTGAGAATGAGAGAACAACAGGGAGTATGGTACGCAAATATGTTATTGTATGCAGATGATGTTGTCCTTTTGGCTGAGTCACAAGAGAATTTGAAGGTTTTGGTGGAGGAATTCGTAAAAGGTTGTGTCAAGTTAGGCCTAAGAGTGAATGCGGGCAAGAGTAATATATTATGGATGAAAAATTGGGAGGAGAGGGGGAATGGATATAGGTGGGGGTGATGAATTGCAGATTAAATTAGGAGAGAAAGATTGGAGTGGGTTAACTCATTTAAATAGCTGGGGTGAATTTTTGGGGGGACATGGGAGTGTGGAAGATGAAGTAGGGCATAGAATAAGAGAAGGGGAGAAAGTGCTAGGGATTTTGAGTGATATTTGGGAAAGAAGAAGGTTGTCCAGAGATGTGAAGTTGAAAATGTTCGAGGGTTACTGTGTACCGGTAGTTATGCATAGTAGCGAGGTTTGGAGGTTGAATACGAGGAAAAGGTTGAGGTTTTCAAAATGAAGTGTTTGAGAGCGGTGTGTGGTTTAAATAGAAGGGAAAGAGTCAGGAATGTTAGAATAAGGGAGATGTGCATTTGGAGAAGGAGTTTGGTTGGGATAGCTGAACAGAGCATGCTGAGGGTGTTTGGACATGTTTGTAGGATGAACGAGGATAGAATGGCAAGAAAGATGTTCGTTTCATAAATGGTGAGTATGAGAGGTGAGGGAGAGGGAAATGAAGTTGGATAAGTGTGGTCAAGGAGTTATTGAGGGACAGAGTCTTCAGCTGGGAGGAGAGTGTGCGGTTGACGGAGGATAGAAGTGAGTGGAAAAGAGTGGCAAGTTTATGAGTATTAGGAATGATTGTGGCTTACGGTAGACACCACCCCTCGATTGTGAGAAAGGTTGTATATATATATTAATATATATATATATATATATATATAATATATATATATATATATATATCTATATATATATATATATATATATATATATATATATATATATATATATATCACCTCTGGTGGGCAAAGGTCAGAGACCTACTTATTTTCACCAAAGTTGGGGAAACATCGGAAATCTGTCAAGTTAAAGGCTGATATGTCTCGATACACGGCGTTTGAAGGTGTGTAAGTAAAAGGATGAGGGTGTGTAAATGGCATGTCACGAGAGTCCTTCTCAGTGGAGGAAGAATGCGAAGGGAAAGTTCAGAAGAGTATTGTCCATTGTATATCTGTACTATAGAGAGAGTGAGGCCACAATTCAACTGGTAGAAAGAGACTGGAGAGAATTAGTGAGAGCCAGAAGAGTTGATAAGACGAAAAGCCCTAGACTCTACCTTTTCAAGGAGAAGTGCATGAATGATACATTATATAAATATATATATATATATATAATATATATATATATATATATATATATATATATATATATTATATATATATATATATATTATATATATCTCGTAAAGTGGGGTAATTTGGGGCACAGAGGCACAGCGTCATTTACCTGCCGAATGTTGTCTTTCAGTTACATGAGAATACTTTTCCTGTAGCGATACACGTTCCCTTTCAGCATGTTCCATAGAAAGAACCCCAACGAGTAAGATCAGGCGTCCTTGATGGCCAAGGTCTCTTGAAAATTTCTCAATCTTCAAAACAGGACTCAATTTCGTACATGCTGACGTTGGACGTGTGGCTACTGACCCAGTTTCTGTTGAAATTTGCCAGAATAGAGTTCCTCGTCATCCAAATGATTTACTAACTCATTGAAGATATTCATATACAAATTTTAACTTATGCACAGGACTTTGATACCTATAAGCGTATATCAGGGACCCAGAGTGAGTGGGAAACCCTGTAGTATCTTCAGATCATTGATTTTAGAAATTCTAATATGTGAGAACATGGACAGATATAAAAAAAAATTCTTGTACTTTAAATTCAGAGCTCTTAAATTGTGATGCAGAAACAATCTTTGCTCCAGTTTTCTGGGGGGTAATTCGATCTCGTCTTGAAGTGTATATTTGGCCCCTACTTCTAAACACCCTTTGATTGTTAACAGCAGAAGGTGGCGCAGGGATTTTTATAAGCCAATACATGTAAATTAATCAGCAAAAATAATCGGAAGAAAATTGACAATGACGATAAGGATGATGATTGAGCAAAATATGCCGATTTTACCAATGACGATAACTACTAATCGTCCTAATCACTAATATATATATATATATATATATATATATATATATATATATATATATATATATATATATATATATATATATATATATATATATATATATATATATATATATATATATATATATATATATATATATATATATATATTGAAAGATAAAAATTGATGCCCAATAAAATCAATTGAGTTGAACCTCAGGTAATTAAGCTATACATCCACAGCATCCTCCTTTCACAGGTGGAGATGTAAATACTAATGTTATTTAATACTTTTATTACATAATAAATACTCCACAAAAGGACAATTGATGTTTCAATTTCAAACAAGTAGTTCAGGTAATATAAAGAAGGTTGTATATAGTTACGTCTGATCTCCTACCCTTTTAGGACCATTTTTTAAGATTGATAAAGATCGCGAGAAACGAAACTCACAATAATAATAAGAGTAAAGTTTTGTTGTTGTTTATATACATATATATATATATAATATATATATATATATATATATAATATATATATATATATATATATATATATATATATATATATATATATATATATATATATATATGTGTGTGTGTGTGTGTGTGTGTGTGCATGAATGTATTTATGTATGCATGTATGTATGTTAGAGTGAATGAGTTTGCTTAAGCATGTGTGTGTGAGTGAGTGTATGTGTGTGTGTTATTGAAAATCAATTTTATCCACTCAGAAATGTTAACGAGATATTACTAATGTATATATAAGAATTATTTAAATACTAAGAATAGTAATATTCAAAAACATGTTTCATAATATTTTGAAATTGTAAAACAGAAATTCATGGACGCGATTTGCGATTCGCTTGTTTCATGGTTTCCAAAATGAAAGGTGCGAGAAAGTGTGCCTTTCTGAAATGAGCACGTGACAGAAATTATCAAACAGGCTCTAAAAATGACCGAAAAATTCAAACTTACTGCTAACCTAACCTAACCTAAACTTACCTAATCTAACCTAAGCCTAACCAACTTTAATCTAAACTAGAATTCGTTTGTTTAGTTGTCAATAACCAAAAGCTTCTGCTGGGAAGTTTTTTTTTTTTTTATTATTATTATTATTTGGAAAGAAAAGCGCAAGATAGAACCATGTTATTAGAGTACAAAGAGGAAAACAGGAAATACAGATTATTGACAAGCAGGAAAAAGCCAAGAAATGAACAAATCACTGAAGAACGTCATTGTTTATAAGTTTGCAACGAGAACCTTCTACAATATCATTATTGAAAATCCCTGATGTAAATCACGGTCACTGGAAAAAAAAACACAAATAATATCGTGGACCGAACCTTTCACTTCTAACATTTTTAAGATATTATTACCAGCAGAATTGTATTAAATATGAATAATAGAAATGGATCCACCTAAAACTTGAGATAAATTGTTCTGCTGATAGAAAACTTGAGCATTAAACTGAGGGAAATTAAATTTATTATGAAAAAACTGTGACAAAAAAAAAAAAATATTTAGATGGTAAATTTTGGTAAAAAAAAAAAGAAAAGGAAAAAAAAACACCTTTGTCTGAGAGAGAGAGAGAGAGAGAGAGAGAGAGAGAGAGAGTTCCAGTTGGCAATTTTATTCCTGCCTGGTAAAATATAATCAGAATAATAATATACTTGTATCCATGTATTAGAGGCCATTTCATGATGGCTTAAGTTTAAATGTATCAATCTATTTAGTATATATATACTGTATGGTTTTGTTGTGCTATTTGTGTGTGTATGTGTGTCTGTGTGTGTGTGTGTGTGTGTGTGCTAGTTAGAGAGAGGAGAGATTTAGTTCATTTTTACATTGTTAATTCGATAAAAGATTTTTAAAAAAATATAGTCCGAAATTAAGGACACAAAACTTAGTCAGATTAGTCGTTCTACTAGATTCGTAATGGATAACATTGTATGTAGTCACTTTCCCCCCCACCCCCACCCCAAAGAATATATTTGCAGTCACTTTCGCCCCACTCCCAAAGAAGTTATTTGCGACATGTTTTACATAAAACGATTTCGGAAACTGGATTTTCTTACTTGATATTTGCAATAGATTTAAATTAGTCCGCCATTCCAAATCCAAAGGTAATGTTTCATCAAGATTTCTATTATATATATATATATATATATATATATATATATATATATATATATATATATATATATATATATATATATATATATATATATATATATATATATATATATATATATATATATATATATATATATATAATTTCTAATCTGCTATTGGGGACTCGAACCCTGACCTCTCAGATGATAAGAAAGTGCCCTAATCACCACACCACGAAGGTACAAAAGTAAATCGCATTTGAGAAAACTCAAAATCACCTGTCATGATGACAATCTCAAAGGACCTCCCGACCTCGCTCGGATGTGGGGTAACGGGTCAATTACTATCCCCATAAACCACAGAAACATACGTAAGTATGTAACCACTATACACCGCGGAATAAAATTTTACAATTTCTAATCTGCTATTGGGACTCGAACCCTGACCTCTCAGAATGTAAGAAAATGCGTTAACCACCACACCACGGAGGTACAAAAGGAAATCGCATTTGAGAAAGTTCATGATCACCTGTCATGATGACAATCTCAAAGGACCTCCCCGACCTCGCTCAGATGCGAGGTAACGGGTAAGTTACTATCCCCATAAACCACAGAAACATACGTACGTATGAATCCACTATACACCGTGGAATAAAATTTTACAATTTCTAATCCGAGCGAGGTTGGGGAAGTCCTTTGAGATTGTCATCATGACTGGTGATCATGAGCTTTCTCAAATGCAATTTCATTTTGTACCTTCGTGGTGTGGTGATTAGCGCACTTTCTTATCATCTGAGAGGTAAGGGTTCGAGTCCCCAATAGCAGATTAGAAATTGTAAAACTTTATTCCACGATTTATTATGGATATATATATATATATATATATATATATATATATATATATATATATATATATATATATATATATATATATATATATATATATATATATATATATATATATATATATATATATATATATATATATTGTCATGAGAAATTTATTTTGTCATAAGTAGCAGTGCTTATATCTGCAGGCGTGAATAAGATGAAGATTATTCATAAATTATAGAGAGAGACCTTTGAATATCACGTGAGAGTCACATGATCTTCCAGTTATGCTTTGCCAATTATCTCATTACAATTCAAAATATTGGAAAAATGGTCAGTCTTCATCATGTTAAAAAGACGATGTTATGAGACAGATTGACTTTGTAATATTTATTTATTTATTTTTTATTATTTTTATTATTATTATTATTTATTCTCAACCCTTTAAATAAAATTAAGTAAAAAAAAAATGTTTTCTGAGAGTTCCTCGTCCTCGAGGATTATTATTAGGAGGCTTTTAAGCATATATATATATATATATATATATATATATATATATATATATATATATATATATATATATATATATATATATATATATATATATATATATATATATATATATATATATATATATATATATATATATATATGGCCAGACTGCACTTTGGTCCCCTTAAATATCTAAAAACCTACTAACCGTACGTTAAAAACGATAACATTTTTGGAATCGTTGAAGAATTTTGATAAAGAAAAATTGGGAATTAAAAAATAAAAAAATTTTAATATACGTAATGGTGTTTTAAAACCATGGACGACATCGTACGTTTACTTTTTATGAGTCTAATTCCGAGAGTTTGAACTTGCATTAAATTCGCGAGTGCGTAAATAATTGTAACAAAAATGTAAAATATATATATTTTGGTGTAATATGGCAGTATGCTACGATCCTACGGCCACTTACCAGCTATCGGTTAGGCCACAATCCCACGGCATCTTCGGTCGTTAGGTTAAATAAGTCGAAAGGAGTTCGTTAAAAAAAAAAACCTTGCTAATAATAAAAATAATAAAAAAAAAAAAAAAAAAAAAAAAAAAAAAAAAAAAAAAAAATTCTTTTTTTTTTTTTATTTATTTTCAAAAATTTTACGCTTTTCTTACCTAAATTTCGACAAGGATTTCAAAAATGTTATCCTTTTTAATGTACGTTTAGTAGTTTTTGAGATATTTAAGGGGACCAAAGTGCAGTCTGACCTATATATATATATATATATATATATATATATATATATATATATATATATATATATATATATATATATATATATATATATATATATATATATATATATATATATATATATATATATATATATATATATATATATATATATATAAATAGAGAGAGAGAATTGATGAGACGGAAAACCCTAGATTCCACCTTTAGACAAGAGTTTTGTCAATGAAACCATCTAAGTAAGAGATGCATACTCAACTTACACAGAGGAAGCAACTTGGCTTGTTGTTTTAATAATTAATCTACAACAATAGTTTCCAAACTTTGTTATAATAAAAATAAAAAATAGGCTTACATATCGATTGTATCGATATAAAAAAATACGATGTTGGTCAAACAGCCGACACAATTTTTTTAACGTATGGCCAAATCCTAGACACTTCAAACTGAAAAGAAAAGTGATCGACAGATTTTTTTTTGAAAAGTGTCGGACCTTTTAACCTGTCGACGTTTTGGGTATAGCTTCATTTGCAACTAATTAATGTAAACAAATATAACAAATAGATTAATAACCAATGTGAGGAATGTTGTTGCTTCTATGACTTGGGGACTCTGAATGCTTGGTTTAATAGCTGGATTTTATTCTAAAGATTTAATTATTGAATCCAGGCTAATAGGAGATATATTTTTTTCAATATTCCTTTTGTATATCAAATACATAGCCAAACTCCTATAATTACTCTTAATAATAGTCTCATTAATGCTGAATTCGCATATATGGTGAGGCCTCCAGTCGGTGGCGAAATTTAGTTTTGGTGTCATATATTTAGAAAAGCCAAATTTATTCAAACATTTTATTGCCGATGGTAATCAAACTCGTACAGCGCGTTTTGATAAATCCGGATATTCACCAAATATATCACACGAGAAAATTGTTACTGGAGCTTCATCATGTCTAACTTTCTATCACTCCTTTCGAATTTTTATTCAACTCAGTACATTGTTGCAAGGATATCATTGAAAAGGAATTAAGAGTACTTTTATTTAAGCGAAAATATACTGACTCCATATTGGTTTTTCTATTATCAATAATTTCTGACCTCTATTCAATAATAATAATAATAATAATAATAATAATAATAATAATAATAATAATAATAATAATAATAATAATAATAATAATAATAATAATAATAATATATATATATATATATATATATATATATATATATATATATATATATATATATATATATATATATATATATATATATATATATATATATATATATATATATATATATATATATATATATATATATATATATATATATATATATATATAAATTATTATTACATAATATTGTTATAAAGAAAACGATGTTCGAAAGGCCGAAGAGAATAATGAATAAAGGGAAAAGTTAGAAATAAAGATATATATATATACAAGAGTAGAATCATACATACACTATAATCCCACAAAAAATTATGCAATGTATAATATTGACGCTAAAACAACAGTAAATTTGACAAACAATATGTTAATCTGTAACTATGTCAAAAATTCCGCAAAGAAAACAAGCTCAAGTTTATAGCGAGAGAAGAAGATATCACGAGGCCACGTAAGCGTTTTCTTTAATTTAATGACAGTTTTGACTTGAGCCAATGAGGATATTAGAAAGTTTAAGGAAGGTAAATTAGCATAGAGAAGTTTGTAACGTTGTTTGTATTTCATGATGTGTAATATGAGTCTGAGGAAAGTGGTTTTGTTTCTAATTTGACTACAGAAGTATTCTTGAACAGGAACTCAAACAGACGTTAGTATCTATAATGGGTAACCTAAGACCTGAATAAGTGAAAATTGCTGATTTAGCGTTTGCTGCAATTTTAGATTCACATTTTAAGGTATCTCAAAATTGTTTTGCTTCATTATATAGTAAAATTCTTTAAGTGAAGTAGTGAACTCACAGTGAAAAATAAATATATTCATATCACATTAGTCTTTAATATTATAAAATTAATATATAAAAATTTATTAAAAGTAATATCCCATCAATTTACTTACGATCATCCAATCTTATTCCACCAGTTCTATGTTATGTTATACTAAAAGAGAGAGAGAGAGAGAGAGAGAGAGAGAGAGAGAGAGAGAGAGAGAGAGAGAGAGAGAGAGAGAGAGAGAGAGAGAGAGAGAGAGAGAGAGAGAGAGGAAATTACAAATTTATTAACGTTGTTTCCTCATTTACCATTCTACAAAAGAGTTCCTATTGTAAGTGACTCCCTTTAAAAAGACCTTATTTTTTCGTTCTTGTTTCATCTGAAAAGAGACATTAATCAACGGTGTGAACTTCTTTCTATTTTTAAATAGTATTTGTTTACTCAATTTGGCGATTCATTTAAACATTAACTTAAATTTCCAAAAATGAAAGTTTCTCTTTTAATGCAAATTTTCATTCCAGTATTTAAGAGTTTCGTTTATTTGCATAATTAGTATTATATTATTATATATATATATATATATATATATATATATATATATATATATATATATATATATATATATATATATATATATATATATATATATATATATATATATATATATATATATATATATATATATATATATATATATATATATATATATATATATATATATATATATATATATATATATATATATATATATATATATATATATATATATATATATATATATATATAATATATAATATATAATATCCCAATGGGCATAACCAGCGGGGTGATAGGGTGGGCTAGACCATTCCGATTCACTTCGTTGCCCTTTCATTCATTCCTTTTCGCGTTTAATCTTCTCAGGGTCCGTAGTGTACCCTTGGCCCATATTGGAGTGCCTATGTTCTCACTACCTTCTCTTTTTTTTTACATGTTCCCCACAAATTAACAAGCACTTGCCCGTACAATATCTTTTTAAAAACAATTCCGAAACATATAACTGCCTCGGAAAAGCATAGTGGGGTGGTTTTCCAAATATAGCCACTCATCTACCCTTCTCTCATCACTACTTGGGAGTTGGTCGGCTCCGGTGATGGGGTTGATGCCACCAAAACCTTGCTGCCGGCTTGTCCTGGTGCACGGTCTTCTTTTTTCATTAATTTCTGTAACATTCGTCTCTTGTCTAATTTCCACTTTGTTCGAACACCATCTCTTTTCTTTTAAACATCATCTCTTAATCTTTACCGAAACTCAGGTGCTTGTCTGTGCTTGAGTGCTCTAACAACAAACCTTTCTCTGTTACCTCCTACTGTCTCTATCCTTAGTATTCAGCCAAAGGTGGATGTTGGCGCATACGTGCGCAACGATGTTGTCTGTTATCGTGTCTTTAATTTGGAGTCTTCCGAATTTTCAACCTTGTGGCTTAGGCTCTCTTGTCATTCTACGACTAAATTCATTTGTTCTGCTTATTTATCTCCTAACTCTACTGACTATCCTAAATTCTTCAATTATCTAAATTCCAAAATAGAGCACATTCTCTCTTCTTCTCCTTTCTCTGAAATCATCATTTTAGGTGATTTCAATGTTCACCACCGTCAAGGCTTTCATCTACTTCTCATGTTCCAGCTGATGAACTCGTCAACCACTTTTCTATCGAGAACAACCACAGCCTAATAGAACAACCTTGAGCAGTTGGTGCAACACCCTACCCGTATCCATGACAGTTTTGGTAATGAACCCAACATCGCTGATCCTTTCTTAACTTCTCATCCTATTCCTTACGCTGTTAAACTCTTTCCTTCTCAGTTTTATCAATGTCACAAAAATCAATTGTCTTGACCTATCTTCTTCACTGATCCACCAATGTTAATGAATTTATTATTCTTGAAGGATCGTACTCTCTCTCTCTCTCTCTCTCTCTCTCTCTCTCTCTCTCTCTCTCTCTCTCTCTCTCTCTCTCTCTCTCTCTCTCTCTCTCTCTCTCTCTCTCTCTCTCTCTCAACAAGATTTTCAGAGGATAGTTGTTCTGAGGGGCGTTAGGAAATTCTCACTATTCAAGTAGCCGGCCGACACTGTAGAGAGATGTCGGTAGCCCTTGTATAGAGTATGCATCACATACCTCATGTTCCTACTCATACTGCATTCCTAGGTAAGGTGAGGTCAAGGACTTTTGTCTTGTCAACTTTCTTACTCCCACTGACTTTCCAATCTCTTTACAATTTACACTGCTCACCTGAACACTTTAGACCAGTTGTTCTTAAACTTTTTTTTAGTATTTCTTGGGTGGCGACCACTTTACAATATTTCAGGTAGCTAGCTGACCGTTTTAAATTAACTACAATTAACATATAGGCTACTGTTACTAAAACATTTTTTTTTTGACAAGCAATTATTTATTTAGAAAACGGTAAATCTTAGTTCATCAAATGTACATTCAATGGGATGGGTGCATCTGCTTTGCCTGAACCAGTTCTTCTAGGTTTGGCTTTGTTTTGGCCAGTGCAACTCTCATGTCATTTGTCGCGTCTAATCTGCTTCAGAATTTTGTTTTAATAGCAAGTAGTGTGGAAAAGCTGTCTCGCACTCATAAGCGGTTGGAAATGGAATAAGCACTCCTAAAGTAAGGTGACCATATTTTTCTGACCAAAAATCGGGACGCTTCTGAACATTGCCTTGCTCCTCCCCTCAAATACCCTGTCCGTAAGGGTTTTAAGGGATGTATAAAGGAGGGTGATTTTTAAAATAATGAAGAAATACGAATGTTGTTTTCAAAAATAAGTCAGGTGGTTTATTAGTAGGACATTCTACACACACACACACACACACAAAAAAAAAAAAAAAAAAAAAAAAAAAACATTTTTGCCTTCTTCTGCTCCCACGAGCCGCGCCCTTTGGCTGGCTGAATAAATAATTTTGCCAAATCTTAAAATCGGAACAAATGTCCGTCTCGATTGACCCTCTAAAAAAATCGGGACTTTCCCGAAAAATTCGGGATGGATGGTCACTCTATCCTAGAGACATCTTTGCAACATCTAGATAGGACTATGCCGTTTCAATTCAAAAATCACTACGACACATATCATGAAAAATATGTTTTGCATCCTCATCATTTTTCAATTCAAGAAACTGTTCTTGTGTTATATTGTCCTCCGAAAGCAGATCACTAATGGAGAGTAAAAACGGTTTGTTGATAAATTGACAGTATCTTTCAAATTCTTGTAGGTCGGAAAAATAATGAGAAATTTCTTCTCTAAAAATTGATACATATTGTTTCATCACCTCAAGGATATCGTCTTCGATGTTAAGCTCATTTTCATCAACATATGTGTTTAGCTGTGAAAATGGGGAAAGTTCTTCTTCTTCTAACTTTAAATGGCATAGTTCGAGCTTCATTTTGAAAGCTGTTACTTTTTCATGACAATGGAGCATTGTGATCTCTTTTCTCTTGCAACGCCTGGTTGATGGAATTCTTGGATTCAGATATGTCGACCAAAAAAAAAAAAAAAAAAAAAAAAAAAAAAAAAAAAGACAGGACTATAAGAAAACAGACATCGGAGAATTTTGCGTGCATATCTGGTATGCAAAAATTGATGCATTTCTTCACGTAGTATGAAAACTCTTCAGAACTTTCCCTTTGAAATGCACACCTCGCGTGTGAGTGCAACAAGATTGTTTCAAATTCGGAATCACTTTTTTTCATAACTCAGAAAACAAAGGAGAGTTCAGTACATTCGTTTTAATGAAGTTCACTGCAGTAATAACTTGCTGGGCTTTAGAGAAGTGGATGCTAACACTCCAGAACATAAATCACACGGTTTCTCTTTTCCGCTATACTTTATTACAGTAAAACCAAATCATTTCTCATTATCTTTATTAGAGGCACTATAAATATGAAAATAATTTATTATAAATTAGTAATTTATAATTTTTAAGTTAACAATTAAAAACTAGATTAAAAAAGCCTATTAATTACTGTCCCCCTGAAATAGCTTCGCCGTCCCCTGGAGGATCAAGGACCCTAGTTTGAGAACCACTGCTCTAGACATATACATCCTCCTTTAAAGAGAGCTCAATTGAATCGTCTTTCCGCACAGTCTCATACTTTATCTGTTCAATTATCTGACCCCAGAGTTAACCTTTATTCTCAGTGCTATATATACTCCACTATCGGAGGCGACATAAAATATATACAAGGTGTTTCAGAATTCCTTGACCAAACTTGGACACGTAGTTGTACAGACCCCAAATATGAAAAAAGTCTCTATGAACAAGAGTTCAAAAGTTACAGATACTCAAAATTTGTACTTACTCTAGAATAGGAATTCCAAAAGGTAAAAGTGTATAGTGACAGATGACCTATCGCAGGTATCTATGAATGAATTCGTATCTACGGATACAAACCAACACGACGACCTGTGATGTGAGGCACGACAGTTTACTTTTGCGTAAGACCACAAATTTTTGAAAATAAATCAAAATATTACGCAATTATTGAAACTCTAAAACCATATGATAAATAGCTAAATGATTGAGTCATGCCATTTCATGTGATTTCAGATTGATGCAGATTGTATATTTGCAGTTTATTTTCCAAATATGAAATAGATACTTAGGTGTGAACTGGTCATGAAATTTTATGCTTATATTCTTAATTATATGCTTATATTATATGCTTATATTTTTAAGCTTATATTCTCATAGTAGCAACCTCTCTGACATCCACAATACAAATCTAAGTCTTTCCCCTTATTTTGTGAAAAATAGTACTTTATCTTAATTTATTGATGATTGAGAATCATCTATAAAGATAAATGAATAAAAACTGATTTTACTGTAAACGATGCGAGGAATTTTCTCTTGACGACAAGTAATGACGATGGACAAAGAGAATGAAGGCTGAAATAGTCGATTTATATTGTAATGAAAATATAACAGAGATACCTAATTCTCACGAATTGTCAAATTAAGATGAACGAGGAAAAAAATATCTCAACTTGAATCAATTTACTATGCCTTATCTAGCTGTTCCCCCTCAACACTGTTACAGGTGGCGAAAGCATAGTATATGATGAAAAGAGCAATAAACATTATGACAATTTTCGTGTTCACTTTTGTATATCACACTACTCATGATAGTGTCACTTCTCGTCACCGAGTGGTTGGAGTCTTTTAATATATATTTAAGGAGGTATGGAGAAGGATTAAGTATTCAGCATTCTTGAAGATCTGGATTGAATCAGAAGATTTGGGAAAAATATACATATGTCTGATAGTTTTGACCGATTCTTGAACACTCTTGAATAAATATAAATATGTCAACATCTAACTTGTTGTAAACTCGGACCACAATTTCATAATTCTTAATTCTGATTCTTTCTCTCACTGGAATAATTTCTTTGACTCTGAGGACACTTCTGTGTCTGCCAAAAAAGGAGGGAGCGTAATTATTGATGGGAAGACAGGTTCATTCCTTATTTGAATAAATTCTTATTTAACAAAAGTCAAAGGTTCTATTTTACTTAGTTTGATGTGTGAATGCCATTAAGGCTGAAGGACAGGGCTGCGGAGTTTGAAAAAAAAAATTTTAGGCTCCCAACACTCTAGCTCCCATTCCATCACTTTAAGATATCCAACTCCAATCCCATCATTTTATAATTATGCGACTCCGGCTTGGAACCGCTTTATTTATTTTTATCTTTTTTATAGTAAACCAAATTTTTTGGGCTCCTGTTCCAAATTCACACACACAAAAAAAAAATCCTTTTGCTACCAAAAAAAATTTTGTGTTCTAGTTCCATCCAAAGCCCTTTTGAGAGTATTGAAAATTGAGAAAGGAAAAAACTCACGTTCTCCTAATCACTATTGCTAATTTTCATCCAGCTCAGGATCGCTGCAGGAATATTATTCAACTGACTAAGAGCAATTTGAATAGTTGAAAGTGCGCTTTCCTCCTTGGTTCTCCCACATTCAAAAATTTATTCTCTCTTTCTGGAAACATCTAATAAATTCTGTAAATCAACATTTTGCCTTTAATACGTTTTGATAGATGTTTCTAATACACTGACTGAAAATGCAAATTTATTCATTTTCCTCTTTTTTTTATCCTAATTCAACTCTAAATAGGCTAAGGAATCCCACGTCCTTATTCAAGAATATATAGAACTGGTGCATAGTATTTTGATATTGACACCTATGAACGTGGTGGCACTTGATGTATCAAAGACTTTTGATGGAATATGGAATATGTGCTGCACTCCAAAAGTCCCTTCCTTTGAGTTCCATCTCTCACTTTGATTATTCATGTCTACCTTTCAAATTTTATCATAACAGCAGTTTCTTTGAAGCAACTTTTTCGTTCTTTATCAATAGTGGTGTTACTCAAGGTTATCTTATCTAATACCATTTAAAAAAAAAAAAAACTTTTTATTAACTATCTTCACAGCTACTCTTGTAACCTTACCCATTTTTATACTATCAATTCTCCTAATTTCAAATATTATTCTTTTACCTCTCAACTTCAACTTCCCTATCCTATTTTTGTCGATCTATGAAGACTTTTCGCTGATGAGTAGCCTGTTTTATCTCTTTTGAAACTTGCCTTCTATAAACCTCCCTCAAAATACATTTCTAAGTTTTCCGTATTGTTTTGTATCTATTACTACTATGTCTACATATTTCGTATTGTTCTGCACAAAGGGAAAAAAGTATACATACTGCTCAGTAATTGCTATATACCTTGTCAAAAAATCAGAGTATTTTAACATATTAAATTAATGTCAGTAAATATATTTCGAACTAAGGAATTCGTCATCTTTAATGTTAAAAAAGTGATCGATTAATAAAGAAGCTCAAGTCCTGATAATAAAAGCTAATTATAACTCATGATTATTCGTCGTCTTATTTAGTTTTTAATTAATTTTGTTTATTAAACACAAAGCAAAAAAAAAAAAAAAAAAAGCAAACATAGATTAGTATTTATTGAAAGAGTAAAATATAAACATTAATTTTTGACATTTGAAGTTACGGAAGAACTAAAATATGGTTCAGTAAAATAAGTTTTCATAATGCACCAAATCCCAAAAAATTTCAGAACTCTACGTACAATCCCGCAACTTTGAAAGTTAATTAATATCCTTAAAATATTTTTCAAAAAATGCATTTAGAAATACTTTTCCTAAAAATGAAAACTACAACCCAAGCCTGAGAAAAATACAGAAATCTTCAAATGAAATTATATAGCTAAGTTTAAGATAAGAATATCTTTAGTAGTACAAAATATTGGCTTTGTGTTTCTCCTTATCATTATTGCAACAAATACTCGCAGTATCCCTGTGGGGTTAAGTGCAAAATATTAAACTAGATTGATTTAAATACTGCCGATCACTAAGTTCGAGCAATAGTCTCATATGGAACAGGAAACAAACTCTCATTCCAAAAGCGTGGGTTCAGAACTTTAAAACAAACGAGAATTTATATCTGTTAGTGTAACTGATCTTGATCTTTTTAATTACTCCTAGATATTCAAATGAATGCATTACTGCTTAGTTTGAGACACTTTCACTCGAACTTCTTTTAAAACTAATCAAAGAGCAAGATAAGTTCCAAAATATATTCACTTAAAATCAGAAATAATGGAATAAAACATTTTCTGAGAATTAAATAATGGAGATCAGAGAGTAAACCCAGAATTAATAAATGCTCCCAATTAAATTGGAAGATCCTTTCAAAATATTTACAAGCACAAACCAATAAAACAATGATTAATTTTATTAAAAATGTCCCTTAACTAATTTCAGTAAAGCTTTTTCTATTAATAGAGATATAGTTTGAAAATTCAACCTTTCAGGATGAGCCCCCTTTAAAATGGCAGTGGCTATGATTAAACAAGAAAGAAACAAATGTCTAATTTAACAATCGATCTCCATTTCATTCCAAGTGAATCTAAGATTTCCTCTGTAGTAGTTACAAATAAGGAAATTACAGAACAGACTTTCTTATCAGACTATATTTGACAAATAACCTTTTTTCAGTGTTAAAAACTTTTTTTGAAATGCTTTAAATAGGAGTTACTAAGCATTTAAATAAAAAAATCAAATGAAATAAAAACTACTTCGTAAAACAATACTATACGAACATTAAATTTATATTTTGCTTTGAGTACTTTTACACGAGGAATTAAATCAACTGACACTATTTGCCTCAAATTAAAGCTTAAAAATTTTTTTTATTAATCTATAGTAGGAAAGAAAAGAAAAGGAAAATTATTTTGAATGTTTTTATTCTTATTCATATAAGTTAGACATCTTAATTTGTTAAATATTTCATTACAATAAAACTTCTTGTTTGAAAACTTACTGATGATATTAGCATAGTTAAAGACCATTATAAGAGTCCTTCGTCATCACTTCTAGAGACTAATATCAATATTGAAAACTATTTTGATATGAAATTAAGGTTGGAGTAGTTTACCTTTTAATTCGATATTACAATTATTATTATACCTAACAATGAGTAATTGTATAAAAAATACTACTACTACTACTAATAATAATAATATTAAATGCCATTAACATAATCCATCTCGAGCATTAAGTATTAAAATATACATTCCTTTTTTTCATATTACAAACAAACTCTTCCTTATAGAGATAGAGATAAAAGAAGCTAAAAACGATAAGGTTCAATACATATGCACACACATGTAAGCATTTACACACTCAAACACATACACACATGAATGCATGCATTTACACATTCCAAACACACACACACAAATAAATTATATACATTTTCGACTCCATGAAAACAAAATAGAACGAAATAATTTAACATATTCACAATATATTACAATAAAAAAAAAATGAAAGATAAATTAAAATAAATCTTGTACAGTATTCAAAAGATGCTAAAAAATAATAATAATAATAAAATACTAATAATAATAATAATAATTTAAATATATTACCATAGCTAAAGGAATGTTCTATTCAAAATCTATTTATATATATAAACTACCCTTATAATCATATATATATATATATATATATATATATATATATATATATATATATATATATATATATATATATATATATATATATATATATATATATATATATATATATATATATATATATATATATATATATATATATATATATATATATATATATATATATATATATATATATATATATATATATATATATATATATATATATATATATATATATATATATATATATATATATATATATATATATATATATATATATATATATATATATATATATATATATATATATATATATATATATATATATATATATATATATATATATATATATATATATATATATATATATAAACGGTTGGAGGGAGGCATAGCAGCTGCTTAATGCACTTAATTTACTGAATTATTACTGTAATACTCGTACGCGTAAAAACATATTAAAAGATATTTGACACATTTTTCGTTAATAAAAAAAAAGTATTGCATCGTTGTTGTTTCTGAAGATGAGTGAGGAAATATTCCTAAATATTGACTGCGAGTTATATATGATGTATTTTAATAATAATAATAATAATAATAATAATAATAATAATAATAATAATAATAATAATGAGTGTTAGATTTCTGTAGCACTACAGAATATCGAGTTTTAACCCTTTGTTTTAAAAAATGGCATATTTGCCCTAACAGATCCCCATCTTCTGAACGAGGATCGTGTGGACATCGTAAAAGCCTCTTCGTCCTTGGCGCCATTGGAGCTGGTGTGCAATATGTGTTTACAAATGAAAGGCTCTCACTCAGATCATCTGTAGAAGATTTGGCAGAACTCGAAGAACCATCTATGGGACAGAAGATTAAAATTATTTAGGCTCTTATAATAATGATTAAGACGTTTGAAAGAAATGTAATAATAGTAATATAATAATAATAATTAATTTTATTTTAGGTTGAGTTCTCTCTTCTTATTTTCAGAAATTCTCTCCTTAGTTTAATTTATTTCAATGGAAATCACTGCTTATTATTTATACTTAAAAAAAATAATAATAATAATCAAATATAGTTTACAATTTTTTAAGTTTTTTTTATCCATATTTTTGGTATTGAGAAAGCTAAGGTAACTAGAAATGTAAATGTAAGGTGCATAATCATTTGGCTGAAGTGAAAGCATATGCTCATATTCAAAGGACCTAAAATTCTTCTCCCAACACCTCTCCTGCCACCTCTTTTAAACATCTCTCAATCTGTCCATGTGCTCTCTCTTCCATCCTCCAGCTCATTCATCTTCAGTTCTTATATTCTGCACTTTAAGGCTTACTGTTTTTATAATCTTTCTTTTATATACTGGCCGTTTCCCAAAGTTTTTTTTATCTTAATTTATGCCACTATCATCCTATGATCTGAATTTAAGGCCACACCAACCATGACTTTAACATTGCACACGATTTATATATATATATATATATATATATATATATATATATATATATATATATATATATATATATATATATATATATATATATATATATATATATAGTAGACATATCACACCCTTGTCACTATACCCTACAAGACCACACAAGACACCGTCTAAAATTACCTTCATCATCCCTGCCCTATACTACAGTAACATATTCAGAACCATTCCACCTACTGCAAACAACACACCACTAATCAAACACATACACACCATCATAACACAAAATTATCTCAACATCCGCCAACCAAATCATCTTCTCAACGAACAACCCCCCGACATAGCAAATACACAAAACACATTACCACGCAAAACCCAAATTACCCTATCCAGATTAAGGTCAGGCCACCACCCTAACCTACAAGCATACAAACATAGATTCAATATACAAAACACACCATCTCCAATATGTCAAAGATGTTTGCAAGAACCAGACACAACAGAACACCTCCTTCTGAGATGCCCCTCCCTTACACAACACAGAATCCTCCATCACATCTCCTCTCTGAGAGACCTTTGGATACGGCCGACGGTTGTTGCGGATTACCTAAAAGCAGTGTGGCCCTTCCAATGAGGAAGGTCCAAGGGGTTAAAAAAAAAAAAAAAAAAAAAAAAAAAAAAAATATATATATATATATATATATATATATATATATATATATATATATATATATATATATATATATATATATATATATATATATATATATATATATATATATATATATATATATATATATATATATATATATATATATATAATATATATATATACCTTTTTTTTACCTTTTTTACCTTCTCACCCCCTGACCACCCCATGTTGAGGCGGCCACACTTCGCTAATGAAGCTTCCTGCCGCAGTCGGTCTCGTCCAGAGATCCTTCAAAGAAGTGATGCCCCAGAAGATTTTGGGGCGAGAGTTGGAAGGACAGCGTAATAGAAAGTGTTTCACGGTCTCCGGGGCCATTCCGCATCTAGTACAGGTGGGAGATGTTGCCTGGTTTATTTTGAATTTGTGTTTGTAATGTTGTAGGTTTGGGTGGTGCCCGCATCTTAAGTCTTGCAAGTGAGGTTTGTAAGTGTCTTGGGAGGTTGTTGAAGTCGGGGTTTATTTCGGGGGGGGTCCGTTTAGTGTGTTGTTTGGAGGTCTGTTTATCAAGTATGAATGTGTTAGTTGAGTGTGTATATGTTTGGTTGTTGTGGTATTGGGGGGAGGAGGGGGGATGTGATTTAGGATCTGTTTGTAAAAGGCGCCGGTGGACGATGGAGGGTGAGTTAGTCTCTGTGGGGTAGGTTGGAGGAGAGTATTGTGACATGGGTGTGTGGGTAGACGTGTTTTTGCGTAAAATTGGGTGCCTATCATTTCGAGGTGATTTCTTATAGGTAGTATCTTGGTTTCGTTATGTAGGTGTTGTTGAGGGGTTGTGCGTGTGCAGCCGGTGATGGTGCGAAGGGCTTTATTTTGCGTTATTTGGAGTTTCGTTAAGTTTTGTCGGAGATCAGAGGGTGCCAGACAGGGGAGGCGTAGTTAATGGTGGGGCGTATATATATATATATATATATATATATATATATATATATATATATATATATATATATATATATATATATATATATATATATATATATATATATATATATATATATATATATATATATATATATATATATATATATATATATATATATTATATATATATATATATATTAAACTTTCAAGTCTGCTATACTGGGAATCGAACCATTGAACTCTTGGATGGTAAGCAACAGCGTTACCTCTTGAGCCAAAATATTTTGATCCACGAGCAGTTAGTGGATTTAATATTATATATATATATTATTATAATATATATATATATATATATTATATATATATATATATATATATATATATATATATATATATATATATATATATATATATATATATATATATATCAAAGTTAAGAATATTACTAATAGAGTGAAATCTTAGGTAGGTTAATTCAAATTTGTGCTTCTGAGCTTGCACCATGCCTCGGAAAACAATTTAGGACTTTTTACTTCGGACTTCCCTTCTTGCTGGAAACATGAGCTCATTCAGCCAGTGCCGAAGGAGGAGGACCTTTCTCAACCTTCTAACTTTCGTCCTATTTCTTTAACCTCCGTTCTTTCTAAAAATTTCAAATCTATCCATATCAGAAAGATTTGGAAACATCTCAGTTCTTCAAATCTTCTATGATCGCCAGTATGGCTTATGAAAAGAGAGCTCAACTGGTGATCATCTTTCTCTTCCCTGACTCTTGGTCCTCCCTTCTTCGGTGAATCTTTCGATGTGGAGCTGGATATATAGAAAGCCTTCGATAGAGTGTGGCACAAAGCTTTGAATGTTATAAACTTGACTCTTTCGGAATCTATTCTTCTTAGATTTCCTTTCTGATCGTTCCATAGCAACTGCTGTAGATGGAACCCGTCAATCCATTTAAATCTACAAATAATGGTGTTCATCAGAGATCAGTTCTATCCAAATGTTTTCTACTTTTCATGAACGACCTCTCTATTACATCACCTATCCAGAAGACTCTACCCTTAATTACTACTTGCCCCTCCCAACAGCAGCTAAGTGACGCAAGGAGGGTGGCCTTAGAACAACTGAGCTCTGATATGTGGCAGTTTTTAATGCCTCAAAAACCCAATTCCTCCATCTCTATACTCCACACAATTTTGACATCTTCGAAAACATTCAACTCAAACCTTCAACTTAATATTCTTGGTGTTTCTTTCTCTCGTGATCTTTCTTGGATCACATTACTTCTCTTCCAAACAAGCTTCTAAGAGGTTTGGGTATCCAGAGGCTCCTTCGGAATTAGTGTATGGCACCCCAGTTGCTTGCCTTTTTAGGGGTGTTGTTAGCACCTGTATGGAGTACGCCTCACATTTTGGGGTGGTTTCACTCAAAATAGTCCTCCTGGAAAATGTGGAGTATAAGGCACTTAGTCTTATTAACTTTTTCGCTCTTACTAACTCTCCAGTCTCTTTCTGTCTGTCGAATTATTGCTTCTCTCTCTGTACTATCGATATTAGTATGAACACTGCTCTTCTGAACTTTCCCGTCGCATACTTCCTCCACTGAAAAATATTCGTGCGACACTTCTTTCAACACAGTCTCATCCTTTCTCTGTCCAACTCTCTAACCTCAAACTTTATTATGATCGATCTTTCGCGTACTCTACCGTAAAAGCCTGGAACACACACCCTTTATCCGTTTTCCTAACTTCCTTTGACTTGCGCTCCTTCAAGTTCCGTGTATCGATACATGTCGGCCATTAATTGATCATGATTCTAACATTCCCCCAACTCTGGTGAAGATTGGTAGGCCTCCGACCTTTACCCACCGGAGCAAATTATATAAAAAATAATTTAATATAAAAGGTTCCCCCCTCTCAAATCTTTTGTTGAAAGCTTTATTAAATAATTACATTCACCGAGTCTTTCCAAGCTAGGTTAAATCATGGTATGTTAGAAACTGACATTGGAAAACTTGTACACTAAAAATTTTAATTTTTTTGTAGCTGCCAGACACACCTCAATCAGAAACCTTCCCTAAGCTTTTATTCTAAGGAAACACTGAAAATTGGATTTAATTCATATTAAAGTTTATGTATATTTTTTTGTGGTTAGCAGAAGATTTTTATTCTTCTAGCTTTGATTAAGTCTCTAACTATTGTTAATTTACAAGAAATTAAGAAGTGATCAAAAAATTGTGGTTGGGTACAACCTCTATTAAAGCTAAAAAGATATAACAACTGAGTCGAGAATAAGAGGGTGTATATGTTTAAACAACCTAAACAAATTTATAAATCTTACAACAGCAAGAATAGCAGTACTCAATGTTTTTATTTTCATTACTACAAATTCATCAGATACAAGATAACATAGAAAATAAGTTTAAACCTAAGCATTTAAAAAAAATGAAGCAAAGTCAGTTTATTTAAATTATTATGTCACAAAGCAATACCTCTCAAAGGAGTTTCTTCATACAATGAAGTAAACCTTCCTCTTTTTGACATTATGAACGAATGTCTCGAAGGTTGCGGCGTCAGTATTTCCATTTCCTCTTCGGCTGCCTTGCCCCAACGTTCGTGGTCGGTCACGTGCTGAGTAAGAATCTTCAACCAACGTAAACACTCGTCAGGATTCTTGAAGCTAAGAGTAAGAATACCTTTATCCATGCTTTGATTATTCAACAATTGCAAAACGGACGGAGAAGTTTTATCAATTTCGGTGTTCTATTTAGAAATAAGAAAAATTCTTCATTAATATAAATTTTTTTATCTTTAAATTTTTTTTAAAAAAAATCTTACATTAATTTCACTTTCAAAAAATAGCGAACATTTAAAATAATATACTATATATATATATATATATATATATAATATATATATATATATATATATATATATATATATATATATATATATATATATATATATATATATATATATATATATATATATATATATATATATATATATATATATATATATATATATATATATTACTATATTACATGGAAAATTTTGTTTTTTCATTTCTTTATAGTTGAAGGAAAGTTCATAAAAAAAAAAAAAATACAATTGAGGACAATTTATTTCTGTGGATTTCGACTAATTCCGGTTCCGGCCGGAACTGAAAATTTCAGTTTCGGTAAACCCCTACTTGTGATGGTCATTAAAATAGAAAAATAATAATAAAAAAAAAAAATTTGAAAGTTTTAACTTACCCTATCTACAGACAAAGAAAGTGGATGATGAGGTGAAGTCTCGGCGTCTTCTTTGCTCTCCCACACTTCCAATCTCCACCCATACAGTCTACACCACGAAGGCTCTGCGTTTCCACTTTCCTAAACAAAATTTATTAAAGGTTAGTCATTATAAGTAACGATAGTACATTCGATTTTATTATTATTATTATTTAAAAGCTTACAGGCACTTTCGCTGAACCAGCAATTCTCTCTTGAGTAAAACAATCAGGTTGAGCTGCTAACCGACAACAAAAATGACCAAAAAGAGGAAGTTCATCTGGTCTATTATCTGAGAAAAAAAAGGACAAATAATAATAATGAAGGCCAAACTTACACTACTGATATGACGCATACTTCTGATTTAAACAATTTCAAATATTACATATATATATATATATATATATATATATATTATATATATATATATATAATTATATATATATATTATATATATAATATATATATATATATAAAATAAATTAAACACCTATAAAGAATTACTTATCTCCATCCCATCACAGGTTTTTGTTTCCCCATCTTATATATCAAATAAATGCTTATAAACCAACAGTTAATAATAAAGTAAATACCAAGGATAAAGAATTATACCTCCTCGGGGGTCGAACCAACCGCATGTTGCGCTGAGATCAACTAAAGACGCGGCGCTTTGACATCCACGAACCAAAAAAAATTCCTTGAACAGTTTAAATCTTCCCGTCAAGATATAATAGGTTTTCAGTTCCTCCCCATAGGTATATATAAATGTAAACCAAGCAGTAAATATAGTAAATAGAGCTAAAAATGGAGGATAAAGAATATTCATGTTGCGACTATACGCGGCGCTCTACCACTGAGCCATCCACGAACCCAAAAAAGTTCGCTTCAAGAACAGTTTCAAGCAACCGATCTTCCCGTCAAGGTATAATCACCAGGTTTTCACCCTTCCTCCCCACTCTTTAGGTAATATCAAATAAATGCTTATAAACCAAGCAGTAAACAATAAAGTAAATAGAGCTAACACACTAGGATAAAGAATACTTACCTCCTCGGGGGTCGAAACCACCGCATGTTGCGACTTCAACTAAAGATCTACCACTGAGCCATCCACGAACCCCGAGGAGGTAAGTAATTCTTTATCCTCCAGTGTGTTTAGCTCTATTTACTTTATTATTTACTGCTTGGTTTATAAGCATTTATTTGATAAACCTAAAGAGTGGGGAGGAACAGGGTGAAAACCTGGTGATTATACCTTGACGGGAAGATCGGTTGCTTGAAACTGTTCTTGAAGCGAACTTTTTTGGGTTCGTGGATGGCTCAGTGGTAGAGCGCCGCGTCTTTAGTTGATCTCATCGCAACATGCGGTGGTTCGACCCCCGAGGAGGTAAGTAATTCTTTATCCTCCAGTTTGTTTAGCTCTATTTACTTTATTGTTTACTGCTTGGTTTATAAGCATTTATTTGATAATACCTAAAGAGTGGGGAGGAACAGGGTGAAAACCTGGTGATTATACCTTGACGGGAAGATCGGTTGCTTGAAACTGTTCTTGAAGCGAACTTTTTTGGGTTCGTGGATGGCTCAGTGGTAGAGCGCCGCGTCTTTAGTTGATCTCAGTCGCAACATGCGGTGGTTCGACCCCCGAGGAGGTAAGTAATTCTTTATCCTCCAGTGTGTTTAGCTCTATTTACTTTATTGTTTACTGCTTGGTTTATAAGCATTTATTTGATAATACCTAAAGAGTGGGAGGAACAGGGTGAAAACCTGGTGATTATACCTTGACGGGAAGATCGGTTGCTTGAAACTGTTCTTGAAGCGAACTTTTTGGGTTCGTGGATGGCTCAGTGGTAGAGCGCCGCGTCTTTAGTTGATCTCAGTCGCAACATGCGGTGGTTCGACCCCCGAGGAGGTAAGTAATTCTTTATCCTCCAGTGTGTTTAGCTCTATTTACTTTATTATTTACTGCTTGGTTTATAAGCATTTATTTGATAATACCTAAAGAGTGGGGAGGAACAGGGTGAAAACCTGGTGATTATACCTTGTCGGGAAGATCGGTTGCTTGAAACTGTTCTTGAAGCGAATGGATAGCTCATAGTCTTTAGTTGATAGTCGCAAATGCGGTGGTTCGACCCCCGAGGAGGTAAGTAATTCTTTATCCTCCAGTGTGTTTAGCTCTATTTACTTTATTATTTACTGCTTGGTTTATAAGCATTTATTTATATATATATATAATATATATATATATATATACACTTACCATTACTGGACAGATTCAAATCAAAAGTTGATATGTTATTAGAAATATTATTTATCCCCAATGAAGCTGAGGCAACCAGTTCAAATTTAGGACCACTGAAATGAAATTATTATTATTATTATTTAATAATAATTTTAATAAATAAATAAATAAATAAAATAGGTTCTCAATTATTATATGGATTACTGATGAGTTGCACTAAAAAAAAAAAAAAAAAAAAAAAAAAAAAAAAAAAAAAAAAAAAAAAAGTAAAGTAAATAAAAGTAAAGTGATAAATTTTTACTCTTTTTAAAAATTAAATATAAATATATATTCTTTCATCAGAATACCCTAATTTAAAATGCTCATCTATTTCAATGATTAACAAATTTTGCCACTGAACCACACATTGATGCTCGAATAAAATCCTCAAAACTTCACTGCCACAATAGTTTGAAATTTATGCCTCTAAGAATTTACATGGGGTATAAAAACACTAAAACAACGTTAAGATTTTTTTTTTCCTTCATCATTTAAAGCTCTATTATTTTCATGAATTACCATTCTAAAGAGATTAAGTATAAGTCTAGAAGGTCACAGAATGATATACAGAGCTGTGAAACCACATCCGAAACTAGAGGGCCGCTAACTTTTTAGGTGAAAGAGTATGTCAAAGCAAAGAATTTTTTTTTTTCCTACTATAAAAATTGATCACAATTAAAAAAAAAAAAAAAAAAAAATGACCCAGTAATATGCATCTTTCCCTATTATGCTTCAAAAATTTTATAACCTAGAATTAATAGAATAAGTTACTGCAGGTGAGCAAATAGCGAAAACGAAAACACCTTGCACAAATAAATAAATATTATTTCCATTCAAATGACAAACATATCTCTGCTTTCATTGAAAAACGAAAATTTACTTTTGAAATCCTGTAAGTAGAGTTCAGTATTTCTTGTACGTGCTTTCACTACCCTCAAGGAATCATTAAATATCTCAATAGCTCTACAACCAGAGGGTTATGCCTCTAAATAAAACACTATTTATCAAGAGTTTGGGTCACGAAGATGAGGTTAAGAATGTTATTGTTAAAAAAAGAGAGAAGTGTCATTCTAATATGACATACGTAAATGGGAAAAACTACAGATGAGAAATAAGAAATATTTTTAATTCTAAAATATTAAAAGGTTATTGCTTATATCCATTTTTAATTAACTATTTTCATTTAGGGAAATTTTGACACAAAATGTCAAAGTAAAGAAAAACTGTCAACAAAAGACACCTAATTTGTTCTTATTAAAACATAACATTCAATCATAGGGGATTATCATGCTTAAATCATAAACAATCTTTGATAACATAAGAATTAATAAAACGCAAAGGTAAGATCTTAAAATAAAAACAAATTGTTAAATTTGTTTAAGAAATTTTTTGAAACATTACAAAAAATAATAATCAAAACCAATTCAAAACCTGAAATATTTAAAAAAAATAACTGCATCGGAATACGATCATTTCAACACTTAATTTTATCAAAAAAAAGAAATAGTCCTTTTATCTAACAGAAATACATAACATTTTAAAAAGAAGACCAAAAGTTTCAAACATGAAAAATATTATACTTACGGATCTCCGGACGTTAATTCATCTCTCAGAGAAGCTGCTAATTTTCGACCAACTGTTCGAGAAATGGACGAATGAAAGGTTTTCTTTAGTTTTTTAGGAATGCTTGCCATTAACATGTCACTTTCAAGCAAATGACTGTAAACTTCGAGAGTGCAATCGAAATTTGGTGATATCCCATTACTGAAAATGGAGAGCTTATATAATAATAATAATAATAATAATAATAATAATAATAATAATAATAATAATAATGTGTGAACGGAAATTTGAGGTTTAAATTGAGTTTTGGCAGAAATTTGCAGTCATTTTATAATTTCTTCTAATTATAAAAACATTTATTTTGGGGAAAAAAATTTTTTTACATCCACAATCCCACTCGTTACTACATGAAGATGAATTTAAAACGAAGATACATCTGCATAAAATTACGGTAGTCAAATCGTAATAAAGTGAGGGGGGGGGGGATTTTTTTTTTTTTTTTTTTTTTTTTTTTTTTTTTTTTTTTTACAATTTGACCATTTCTAAAAACAAGGCAAAATTAAAACAAATCTAAAAAGAAAAACAATAAGTATTAACTATATAATATTCACATCATTTATATGGCCATTCAGCTTATTTTAAAAGTTGCAAATGAATTACAGTTATTATACATTAACTGAGTTGCTAAAGTTTTCTAGATTTCTTCAATTCTATCTAAAAAATCTTCTTCTCATAGAAAACAACCATTTCCTTCAATCTCACCTCAACTCTTATTTATAAAAACCACGTCATTTCAGCATGTTCAAATATTTCAATGTACTCTCTAAGGAAAGTGGTCCAACCATTTGCATTGTTCTTGTTCTTTTAATTGTTTAACTGTCTAATGTAATTGAAAGGTTTCATTATTTTTTTAATTTCAAAGTTTCTAATTCCATCATTTTGTTAGCACCATTTCGAATATCCCAAACAATGCGCTGACAATTTCAAACTTTTACTAATTACCACTCAAATCCTTTTCTTTGTTAACAGATCCCATCCCACTCCTATTTATGTCAATTAAAATCATTATTTTATGTACCATTATGAAGCGACTTGTATTTAGTGCTATTGAAATTTGTCTGTTACTTATTAGTGCAGCCAAGAAGTTTGAGAAGTCAAGCTAAAATTTAATACAACCCTTAAAATTCTCAAAGCAGATATCCAATTTATAATTATCAGCAAAATTATAAACTATTTTTTTTATTCCTTCATCCAAATCAAATCATATTAGAAAAAAAAAAAAATATATCTCAGCAAAGGAACAACCTTTATCATTAGCTACCAGGATAATTCATGATCATTAAATACTATATACTATTTTCTTTTATTAACCAATATTGTAACCAGTTAGAAATCACTATCCACACAAAATACTGAGGTAACATTTACAACCAGACAAGAAAGGGGTACTTTGTAAAATGCTGTGCTGAAATCTAAATAAATTTATCAACAATCAATTAGTAATATTATACTCAATAAATTATAAAAGACAGAAAACAGAACCATAAGAAAAAAACACTACTTATAGATTTAAAGAATGAATGGTAGTAATCGACAACGATAGGAAAAGAAGCAAAAGAAAAGGGAAAGAGAAGATTAGATACTAAAAAAGAAAGCTTAGAAATCAAATCTTTGGAACACACTCTCTCTAAAACTGTCAATACATCGAACCCTACAGCAAAACATACATTAAATGACGAAGAACAGAGGACCAAGAGCCAGTGAAGAAATAAAGAAAACCAGTTGAGCTTTTCTTTTTGAAGCCGCCAAGCTGGCGATGAAAGTCTAATTGAAGATTTAAGAGTTTCCAAATTCGAAACTGGAAATACTGCTTTTAAAGCAATAGGACGATTGTTACAGGGTTGAGAGAGCTCCCCTCCCCTCCTCTTCTAGAGGTTAAATGAGAGTAAGTTTCCAGAAGGAAAGGAAAGAAGATAAGAGGCATCGACGTAACAGTTTATCAAGGTAGGGCGCAAGCTAAGATGCAAAAGTTTTTAGAATCACAAATGTGAATAGATGAATTTGAGGGGCGGTAGGGAAGAAAAGGAAGAAAAAGAATAGCTCCAAGTTTTCTGAAGTGGCATAAGGTTGAAAGATCACTGTGGAGAGAGAGAAGAGTTGAGGTGTCGTTATATTATATTTTACAGTATATATATAGTGTAGGATACAAAAATACAAGATAGAAAACCTAGTTCAGTGAAATAATAAATAATAGTAATAATAATAATAAAATGTAAAAAGAATGCAAAGAGAGAACATGTGAAAACCAGTTGTGGTAAGAGGCTTGTTTTGAGTTCCTAAGTACTTCAAGCTGTTAAAACTGGGCTAGTGCTTTTCAATCGTAGAGCGTTCAAATAAAACAATAATATTGTGAACTAGTTTAATTTCTATAGGAAGGTAGACTTAACTGGACTTAAATGGCTTCAATACTTCAAAGACGATCATGGCAAGTCTATACCGAATTATAAGAACATGCTTTAATGTATATAAATGAGAAAGGGATTTTAACGAAAGAAAAAAATGGACTAACATGTTGACTTTAAAGAAAATTCGACTTTTTAAAGAATAGTCCAGATTTTAATGTAAAATACAATGAAGGTCCAATTTTTTAAATATTTTCAAGTAATTAATTCAGAAAGGTCATTTTAATTGAACATTTTTAGCTTAAATATGGAGTTTAATAATTTAATTATTATTTTTTTATATTTTATATTTGTAGTAATTTTACATAATTTGTTAACTTAAATAAATCACTCCTTAAAAATACAGTGTTTGAATGCTTTACCCAAACAGTTATTATTATTTTACTCAAGAACTATTAATATTTTTAAAAAAATAATAATAAAAATAAAAATACTACTTTAGTAGGAAGAAATAAATTCAGTAAGTTAGAAAATCTACAAAATTATATATAAAAAATAATGAAAAAAAAGTATAAATACTCAAACATAGAGGAAGAAGTGCCAATTTAAGAAAAAGCAATAGTCTCAGGAATTTTATTATTCACCTCCACCATTAGTTTCAACCCCCCATGAACAATATTTTACCAAAATTGTTCACTTGGTATGGATGTCTTTCTTTTTTCCTTTCAAAAATTACATTTCCAAACTGTATAAAAGTTTATTATAGATTTACGATATTAGGGTTTTCGTTATGCACAAACATTTCTTTACTTCATATTAAATAGAATCCTGCCTTATTTCCCATTTAAAACCAAATTTCATTTCTTTGAAGTCTTTTATATTTCTTTTTCACTATATAATATTCTTTATTTATTAACTTCCCCTATATATCTCTCTAACGTTTCCTTGCATTGTTATTTCCTTTATCAGTTTGAGTTCCTCCCTTTGCCTTCACTTATTTTTCTTGTCTCTCTTCAATATCTCTTCTTCCATTAGTTTCTTAATTATATAATCTATTAATATTTCCTTAGTTTTAGAAAACCCTCGCATTGATAAATAAAGTTCAATAAATATTTGCCACAGTCAAATTTTAGTTCTATAACAAATTGCTCAACTTCTAACTCTTATGGTGCGTAAGAGTAATTTAAAAAAAAAAAAAAAAAGTATGGCGCTCGTAATTGCATTAAAAAAAAAAAAAAAAAAAAAAAAAAAAAAAAAAAAAAAAAAAAAAAAAAAAAAAAAAAAAAAAAAATAATAATAATAATAATAATAATAATAATTTACAGATACAAAAAGTAAGAAAAAAGATCTGATCTAATAATAATAAAAATACATTTAAAGGAGAGATAAATAGGAAGGTATCAAATTTTACGACAGCTTAATAACACATGCGGAAATATGAAATTATTTTTAACGAACTTACAAGACAATGACATCATCAAAACAAATGTCAGTCATAGACCGGTCCACTGGATTTACCATCACTGTATCATAAATTTCGGTACCAATTTTCAACAGGACAAACACAGCAAACCTAATAAAATGAAAACAATAATAATAATAAAACAACAACAATAATAATAATATAAAATAATAATAATAATAATAAAAAAAAAAAAAAAAAAAAAAAAAAAAAAAAAAAAAAGAAATAATAATAATAATAATAATAATAATAATAATAATAATAATAATAATTAAATAATAATAATGTAAATTTATTCCATCTTATCAAAGCAATAAGATCTAAACGGATCATTTATTTCCTGAAACTTTTACTATTTAAAATATTTACTTTTGGCGCGAAACTTACTTCCGGTTGTCTCCTTTGTTCTTGAAGTGCTCAATGTCTTTCCACAAAAGAGGCATCCTCAGATCCGACAGACAAACACGCGCTAAAGACGGTTCGCAACTGCAAATAATAATAATAATAATAATAATAATAATAATAAAAAAATAAATTAATTTAAAAAAATATATATAAAATTAATACACGATAAAATAAGGAAATGAAGAAAAATAAACAAATGGGAGGGAATTATTAAATAACGAGTTTAGATTTTTTTTAAACAATTTAAATAGTTTCATATATATATATATATATATATATATATATATATATATATATATATATATATATATATATATATATATATATATATATATATATATATATAATATATATATATATATATATATATATTAGAAGACACACCCTAAACATCAATTAGAAAAAAACTAGTCTAGTGTTACTTGAAAGATATTTTTAAAGACATTTAGATAGCTTTATAAAAGATAGGTCATGCCATATTTTGTGTGTGTGTGTGTGGTGTGTGTGTGTGTGATATATATATATATAATATATATATATATATATATATATATATATATATATATATATATATATATATATATATATATATATATATATATATATATATATATATATATATATATATATATATATATATATATATATATATATATATATATATATATATATATATATATATATATATATATATATATGGCAAAATTTCGCTCAATTGGGCATATGGAATGTTAGGTTGGGTTAAAACATTGATTTCCACCTCAGTATCCAATGATTCAAACTCTTTTTCATGATTGCTTCATTGACAAGATGAGTTTCTTCAATGTACTTTTTGATTTCAGCTTCAAGAGTACTTACATACACGTCCTTTTGGCACTTCACCTTTAAAAAACATACAGGCTTCCTCTGATGGAGGATTTCTTTTCTTCATTAATTTATTAAACAAACATTTTTACTAACTGAACAAAATCTTTTTCACTAGACTTCAAAATTAGGTCTGAACGTAGACTCAAGTGTGAGTGCTATAACAGCAAATTCATTCAGTTTCAAATTTGGAATTTTCCGAATTTTTTTGTCCTACGTCCCTAAGGCAAAATTCATGTGATTTTTTTTATTAATCTCTCAACTTTACTATCCTAAAATCCATGACTATATTTCAATATCACATTCTCTCATCATCTCGTCAATGGCTTTCCTGTAGTTTTCGAGACTAGAGTTGCAAAACTCTCCTACCAATTCTATATAAAAAATCTCTCTCTATCACTTTATTTCTGAGTCATATTTTGTTACTACGCCTTCGGAAGGTATACAGACGCTGCATTCGTAGAGGAGAAATTTTTTGGCAATTTGATACAGCTGGTGGGATATCTTTTGACTTATTTTGGTAAATAGTTTTTCCAATCTATCAATCTCAATCAATCATTCTTAAAAGCATAAATAAGGATACCTTTGTTAACCTTCTAACTATGCTATGTTGCTTTAACTTCTGTTCTTTAAAATGTTTTTGAATCTAACCTAAACGAAGGTTTCGAAACCTTAACTCATCTCACATATTCAAAACCAAAACGGCGTTTGAAAATGTGGAATTCCAAGAAATGGGGGAAATGGAAGAATGTTCCAGACATTACAGAATGCTTTCCATAATTTAACACAAAACATATATATATATATATATATATATATATATATATATATATATATATATATATATATATATATATATATATATATATATATATATATATATATATATATATATATATATATATCCTCCGGTGGGCAAAGGCCAGAGGCCTACCAAATTCCACCGGAGTTGGAAAAATCTTATCCTGATCGAAGGAGGCCAACATGTCCAGATACACGGCGTTTGAAAGTATGCAAGTCAAAGGAAGTTGGGAAAACAGATAAAGGGAGTGTGTTCCAGACTTTACCAGTAGAGTATATTTAAGATTGGGCATAGCTGATATATATATATATATATATATATATATATATATATATATATATATATATATATATATATATATATATATATATATATATATATATATATATATATATATATATATATATATATATATATATATATATATATATATATATATATATATATATATATATATATATATATATATATATATATATATATATATATATATATATATATATATATATATATATATATATATATATATATATATAGGGAGTTGAAGCCTATTTAATTATTTCATTTGTTTCATTTTAAACATAGCGACAAAACGCCATCTAGTTGTTTCCGTTGGTACGGATTCTCGAGCAAGCGGGAACATTGCGCCACAGATTGCGATTTGCCATTGTCTGTTAAACACACGCTTAAAAACTCTTCAAAACGCCGTCTAAAATTTCGCCGCTCGATAGGCTTGTTACTATTACTTTTTATGTGCTGCATATTTTTAAATTGTATTATCACATATTTTATATACGTACTAAGTGTGTCAAAAATAAACATTGTAAATAGTGAACTTGTTTCCTTGCAAGGCCTAAGTTGTTTCATTATTGCTAGTAAGT
>SEYY01000839.1:50000-57500 GCA_009176605.1 Armadillidium nasatum
TCCCAGATTTGGTCTTTTAGACGAACGCCGCCTTTGAAGCTCTGCCATATATGAAGTCATACGTTCATTAGAAGTGAGGAGTGATTTCGCTGCTTCGAGGATGTGAGGCTGACTCGACTGTGTTCCTTTGGGTCCTCCGCAAGCTGCCAAAAGCTTCGTTGTACCTTCACGCATTTTGATTTCAAGAGCTATTCGTTGTTCCAAATCATATTCCTGCCAAAAAATGATAAAAAAATAAAAAATGTAATAAAAAAAATTACGTAATTCTTTCATTATTCCCTGTAAAAAACAAAAAAAAATTAATTGTAAGTAATAATAGAACACATAGTAATAATAATAATAATAAAAGAATAATAATATAGTATCACTTTTCACTATCACCCCTCCCACTATCGGGTACAAAGAAACCTTCTGAAGGTTAGTGTTCTTCTGAATTTTCAATCTGAGATAAAAGTAAATCCAAGATTAGGATTTACCAGTTCCCTGATCCCTCCAACAACATGAAGTGGAACAGATTTACGAAATAAAAGTATTTTTCACGCAACGAAGATCGTCAGCATCTTTGTTGAAAAATAAAATTAAAATTAGGAAAGACGATCAAATAATTCAAGGAGAAAAATTGGCTTCTATATTTTTTTCGATCCATTATTTTATATTTAAATTATTTTTATCATCAATTACAAGAAATTATTAAACAAATAATAATATATATATATATATATATATATATATATATATATATATATATATATATATATATATATATATATATATATATATATATATATATATATATATATATATATATATATATATATATATATCGCCACACACACAATATTCAAATTGCAAATTGAGGGAGATTTATTTTGTCTAAACATTGAAAATTTAGAATTGAACTCGAAACCTTCTACTGGCCTTCCAATTAAATAAAATTTTAATTAATTTCGTTTAAGTAAATAAATAAATAAATAATAAAAGCAATAATAATAATAATGATGATGATAATAATATAATAGCATTGATAACAACAATAAAATTTTACTACCATTATCATCTTTTTTATAATTAAAACAGTAAGGGAGATAGGTATGTGTGCTCTTTAGTACTTCAATATAATTAGTAGTTCTAAAAAATATTTTTTCCGACAAGAACCTAGTGTGATCGATTCCCGGAAATTTATTGAAAGGCCATTCCACTCATAGATATCCTTGTGTGAGATGATGATCAAGATAATGATTAAATAAGTATTAGTATTTGTTACAGTCATCAATGCTCCTTTTGATATGTTGCTATACTATTACTATTATTAGTATATTATATATATATATATATATATATATATATATATATATATATATATATATATATATATATATATATATATATATATATATATATATATATATATATATATAATAATAATATAATAATATAATAATAAAATACTTTATAATATTAGTATATATTTATATATAATTTTTTAATAATATATTATATTTTATATTATATATATATATTATATATATATATATATATATATATATATATATATATATATATATATATATATATATATATATTATATATATTAATATAAAATATATATTTTTAAAAAAATTTTCAAAAATAAAAAAATAATAGTTTAAATAAAAATGAAAAAAAAAAAAATTACAATTGTAGAAAATATAAAATTATGAAATTATATTAAATTATATTATATTTAAATATATATATATATATATAATATTTTATATATATATATATAATATATATATATAATATATATATATATATAATAATAAAAATAAAAAAAAATGTAGACTCATATAGAACGTAACACCAACCCAGTAGCAGCTTTTTCATTTAAAATTATATAATTTTTAATATATTTTATTTTAAAAAAAAAAAAAAAAATAATTTTTTTTTTTTTTTTTTTAAATAAATAAATAACTTTATATTAAAATTTATATATATATATATATATATATATATATATATATATATATATATATATATATATATATATATATATATATATATATATATATATATATATATATATATATATATATATATATATATATATATATATATATAATTTTGGTGATTTTAAAATTCCAAATTTCCCTCCCTCACTCCCTCAACCACGCGTGCGCGCACGCACACACACATACACACACAACAAGTTTTCAAAGACATTAACAAATTTTACATCTTTATGTAAATAAAGTATTAAAATTAATAAGCATAACACTGAAAAGTCCTTGTCTGCTTATTTATTCATTACTATTAAATTTTATTTTACATATATTTATTTATTATAAAAAAAAAAAAAAAAAAAAAAAAAAATATATATATATATATATATATATATATATATATATATATATATATATATATATATATATATATATATATATATATATATATATATATATATATATATATATATATATATATATATATATATATATATATGCAAACAAGTAAGTATTAACTCGCAGGAGTTTATAGCAACGTTTTGGATTCAAAATGACGATTTGCAAAAAGATTTTAACCTACATTTCTAATTATTAATTTCAGTACAAATACTCGAGATTTTATTTACCAACATAAAAAAATAAAAAATATATTGAAAATTGCATCTCCTTTCTTATAATGTATTTTATCTTCAACATTCTCTCGCTCTCACATCAAAACTGAAGGCAGAAAAAGAGGTATTAATTTCTGAGAGCTTACATCTCAATATATGAATTTTAAATTTGGCAATGTCGTTCGTTCTCTCAGAGTACCTTTTGAGTGTGTCTGGAATACTAATGTTATACTTGGCAATACTGCTTTGCCTCCCATTAAGAATCTCACTCTTATTGTACTCGCTCACTCGCCTCTCCATACAAACAGAATGCGTTCTCCCCAAATGGAGAAGGCATTCAAGCGTCCCGAAAACCTTGTTAGAAAAAATAAATTAGGCCTATTTAAGTATAGTCATGTAATCATTATACGAAACAAATTCTATGGATAAAGAAAAAATTAAAATAAAAACTGCCACATATTAAAATTCTAATCATAACTAAATTTCGTAAGACGATGTAAAACTCAATATCTAAAAATTACATAAAACTTGTTCATATACAATAATAAATATTCATAATTCGTATAAAATTCTTTCATTCGCTATACAAAACTAAAAGATTGCGCAAAAAAAAAGGAGTATAGGAAAGTAGGTTAATGAACAATGCTGACATCGATTTTTCTCATAACACCAAAATAAAATCCTAAACACACTTTCAAACCTCTATATCAAACATAATGGGTTGAAAGATAAGTTATACACCATGCCTTCCTAACCTGTAGAAGAAGACGCAAACGAAGAAGAACAAACTCTCTAAAGACAAAATAAGAAGATAGGCTTTTGCAATTCATTTCCACATCTAAATCTAACTTTGTGGTTTTCTTCTGTAGAAAGCCTGTATATATATTTAAGGTTGTGTAACTTGACTATAAAATCAGAAGTCGGATCCAATTTCGAATCTGATTCTAACTACTTAATTAAGGGCATCCGTTTATCAAATCACACCGATTCTAATCCACCAAAAATTTTATTCATTACGATTTCTATTCCATAGCCCACATATTTACTTGCATGAATGAACAAACTTCAAAACTAAATCGGGGAATTGGTTTGATATATATATATATATATATATATATATATATATATATATATATATATATATATATATATATATATATATATATATATATATATATATATATATATATATATATATATATATATACTTTGTAAAATTTCATTCGTGTTAACAAAAAAGGAATGAAACACTTCAACTTTATAAATAATAATAATAATAATAATAATGATAATACAACTGAAAATACTAGCCTATTATTTTTACTTTTAATAATATTAACTATTACTAATAATAAAAACTGGAATTATATTATTAGTAGTATCACTAGCAGTAATATTAACAAGCATTTTTAGCTCCCACCAAATAAAATTAAAAAATTTTTCACAACGGAAACATACCATAAATTTTGCAAAAAAAAAAAAATAAAAAAAAAAAAAAATAAAAAATATATATATATATATATATATATATATATATATATATATATATATATATATATATATATATATATATATATATATATATATATATATATATATATATATATATATATATATATATATATATATATATATATAAAATAAAATACGAAATTTAAAAATCCCATACAGAAGCCTTTTCATTATTTTGTTTTCTCATCTAAAGAAAAGAAGAAATCTTTACATATAAGCTAAGCGAGCACCTCCCTTTAAAAAAAAAAAAAAAAAAAAAAAAAAAAAAATCGGGCTTTCTACTTTAACAGTCAATCTTCAAAACTCCAATATCTTTTCAAGAGGATTTAAAAGTCATTAACCCCCTCAACGCCACAAGCATATATATATATATATATATATATATATATATATATATATATATATATATATATATATATATATATATATATATATATATATATATATATATATATATATATATATATATATATATATATATATATATATATATATATATATATAATGTGAAATTGAGCTAGTTTGGAAACAAAATTCTACAACCCTTCCCACACACTCTTCTGAAATATATTCGTATATTAGCTAGTTTATGGCTAACACAAATGAGTCTCGAACATTTTTTTTTTTTACTTTGAATAATTTGACGTCCGTTATGTGTCATTCATATAATTCTGCATAGAGGTACTTGCTTTTCACCAAAATATTTTTTACCTTATTAGAATATAGCGAACAAAACGATCAATTCTATAGCTATCCTTACAGCATTCTGTTTAATTAAATCATCATTAAAAAGAATCAAACCAGAATGTGTAACCAAACTACCATAACATGCGAGAAAAAATAAAACAACGAATAAATGGTACCTTCTACAACCAGCACCTACATGTAATCCACAAGATTAGCTACAACTAAGAAGGCATTCCTTTTCTATAGTACCTATATGGTGAACACAATTTACAAACAATTTTTTGTCATTCTCTATTACAATAATAGAAGACAATTTTGTTTTTCACTAGCAAAAATACATCTCCATTTATAAGTTGTAATCAATTTTGTAACTATCTACATTCTGAATCTCACCCTACCTTCCCATCTCCAACTCAACAAAATACAAACATACATACATAAAACATATATATATATATATATATATATATATATATATATATATATATATATATATATATATATATATATATATATATATATATATATATATATATATATAATATATATATATATATATATATATATAAGTTAATAAAAACATAAAACTTACTTTTATTTTGTCCGATATAGGTATGGTGTGAATACCTTTCTCACTATTAGATTCAACCATTCTCCAATAAATGAATATATTATTATTATATAATAATAATAATAATAATAATAATAATAATAATAATTAATAAATCACATACTATAAGTTACAACGGTACAAACTAGTTCCACTTATCAAGAGACGAGGACCAACAACTTTCACAAACGATACACTCATGCTACCATCAAACAAACTACTAAACACAAAAAAAAAGCCCCTACTTGAGCTACTATACTACAAACCAATGCTCGAATTAGGCTACTACCGAAAAAGTATCTCATATCCACGTGTTCCCCGAAGGCAGGAGAATTGTTCCTTTCTTAAAGGAACCTCCAGAAAAGGGGGGGGGGGACAAGAACAAAAAGAGCAGGTAAAAGTCTCCCTCCCTCCCCCCCCCACCATTCCCAGTTTTCGCATACGACTATAATACCGTCCCATGCTCAACATACAAGTGGAAAAAAAAAAAAAAAAAAAAAACATTTTTAAGGGTATATTTATTTAAATTATTTTTACCCATAAAATCAGAAATCACTTTCATATTTGTATATTATTATTATTATTATCATTATTATTATTATTATTAATAATAATAATAATAAACAGCGAAAAACGATTTACAGCAAAAACAGTAAACCATATCGCATTCAATACCACTTTTTATAAGTACCCTACAATTAATCACACTATCATAAATTACCCCTATCCTCCGAAAAAAAAAAAAAAATCTTTATTTCAGAATAACTATAAAATTATCCTGATACAAAAAACTGCCCTTATCATCACAAAGGTTGCTATATGTATATTTAAAAAAAATAAACAAAGGTATTAAACTTTAGAATGGAAATCGATATATATATATATATATATATATATATATATATATATATATATATATATATATATATATATATATATATATATATATATATATATATATATATATATATATATATATATATATATATATAATACCTTCAAAAATAATAATAATAATTACATATACGTTTTAAAAAATGCAACAAGGCAAACGTAAGTATTTTGACTGTTAGTTTCATACTCCCTTCCTACTCCTGCTGAACTTACCTTGAAATTATGAGCGAGTTGCTTGATGTAGAAGAGATCGAGGTCCTGAAGGATTTCAAGTTTTCCTGGGGTGCCTGGTGGGGACGGACTCTCTCTCAAGGAGAGGTCCGATAAGCTCTCCATTGTAGAGTTTATCATCTTTCACTAACCCATGCGAAATTTCAACACACCAAATTTTAAATATTTAAGATTTTTAATATTAAAAAACAAAAAGAAAGTTTTTTTCCGTGACTATTTAATTATAATCATAAACCTTTTCTATTTTCAAAAAGAAGAAAAAGTATAAAAAACATTATTTTTCTATTTTAATTCACAAATTTTTTTTCTACCATCAAATAATTTTTCAGTAAAATACTTCAAACGGTATTGCAATTACACTATATATATATATATATATATATATATATATATATATATATATATATATATATATATATATTATATACTATATATATAAATATAATATATATAATATATAATATATATCTACAGAAATTATCAGTTTTCTTACATATAAGATTTTGGTATCGGTTTGATATTGGTCGATTTATACTGATAATGTTAATTCCCAAATATTTACCTACCGATACAAGATGCCATAAACTTTGCCAATATCGATACTTCACTCCACCCCTATTTATATATTTGGGACCTTCACGGGAGGGCAGAATTACATCATAATTTAACGGGAGGGTAAAGACCATGCTAAAGCTATGGGCGAGCTGGAAGGTTGTTAATAAATACTGATTGGTAAGAGATCCACACAAATGATCTAGCTATGCTTGCGACATTTCAGCCAGTTAAAACATTTTTTTTGTCATTATTATCTTCTCGCAAATACATAGTGACCAACAGATGTTCCATAAACATTCCCGCTGTGCAAAAGAAAAATCGAGACTGGGCTTAAAGCTATCGAGAAATAATCGCCATTCTGATGGACTATTAAGAGGTACAACCAAATTCCATAAGAAGACCCGGAAAATCATGG
>SEYY01000839.1:62500-82500 GCA_009176605.1 Armadillidium nasatum
CACCTCGGTTATGTTTTGTGCACTTTTAATCATTCCAAGGAAGATCAAAGTTGTATGGACGTATCGAAAGTCCAACCGGATTGCACCGACGTGTCAAAAACATTTCCTAGTCATAATAAGAGGGGGTCTTTTCTAGCAGAAGAATAGAAGAGATAGAACAGAATATTGGTATAAGATGATCGGAGGAACCCGGAGGTGGAAAGAGTTTAACAGAATAAGGAGAAGGATTAGAAGTTAAAAAAGGTCAAGAATGTCGGGTACAAGAATATAGCTATGGGAATTCATCATCTGCTCTGTATGCGAGTTCACTAGCTATATCTTGGAAATTAGAAGAAAACAACTGACAAGGTAAACAAGAAATCAACAAGAATGACAATCTTATAAAAACAAAAAGATGAGAAATTCTATTTTTGAGTTTAAATGCTCGGAGAATTTAGGATAGTCAGTAGAAATAGGCAATATATAGACACAACAGATGAATTCAGTTGTAGATTGACGAGAGAGCGTAAGCCATAGAGTAGAGAATTCAGAAGATTCCAAGTTAGGAACACGAGGGAAGACAAGGTCATTACGAACCTATGAGCAAAATCTGCCACTGGTTGAAAATCGAGAAGAGACAGTAAGAGGAAACAGAGTAGGAATTACAGTTAGAGAACTCAAGCAACTAAGTTTCAGTCAAGATCAAGAGGGGAGATATAGAGAAGGGAAAGGTCATGTTCAACGGAGGTAAAATTAAACGACTGCTGTAGAAATTGATGAAGAAAGGCCCTTACACCAAAACAGGCCAGTAACTCCTTGACAACTGCACCTCATTCACAGGAGGCTGTCAACTACTAGGTGGTTATAGAGGAAGGGGTGACTATGGGATTACCTTTGGAAGCCGTCTTTGTTAGCTCCTCAAATGATATTTTTAACTGATAACTAACTTTTCTCTTAATTTTTTTTAATACGAGCAAACTCATATATGTGTTGGGAAAACGTCAAGATATGCGATGAAAGGGGCGAGTTATTAGGCACCAATTAATGCAATTATGATGTCCAATAACATTCCATATGCCCAATAGAGGGTAATCTTATCGATCTCCATATAATATATAATATATATATATATATATATATATATATATATATATATATATATATATATATATATTATATATATATATATATATATATATATATATATATATATATATATATCAAAGTATAGTTATTTTATACTACCCACACGATATACTTTTTCTCATAAACGACCTTAACCAATACAAGTTCAGCTAGCTACAAGTGACCCGACCCCATATTATTGAATGCTAACAATTGGGCTTAAAGGCCAGATAAATTTTTAAATATTAAATATTCGCTAAACTAAACACAAGACAGAAAATATTTCAATCACAAATCATTAATTTATGAAAAGACTTGAAATATTTGGGGAAGGAAATTGTAAAAAATAAATAAAAAATAAATAAAGAAAATAATTAAATATATAATAAATAAAGAAAATAAATAAATAAAAAATAGTTAAAAAAAAAAAAAAACAAAATTTAAAAAAATTGTCAAAAAAAAAAAAAAATATGTTTATATATTCTCTTTAATAGTAGGAATAATTGACAAATAAAAATTCTTCTTTCATGGCACATATTCCAAATCTCAAGTTTTCAATGCCACATTTCCAATACCCAAATTTCTTAATATTCTCACTGCATATATATTCCCGGTCTTATCTGGCTCAATCCTTTTCAATTCTTTTTAATAATCACCTCTACCAATCCCTACAAAAAAAATTTCTAATCTCTATTCCACACCTTACATGACAAATCCGATAGTTTTTTTTTTTTTTTTCCTTTCTAAAACTTTTCCAATATCTTCTTGCTCCTTTAACTTTTCTTTTCCGTTTCTCCGCCTCCCACTACATTCAGGTTAAGTTTCTTCCGTACCACGACTGATGTTAATTTGACAACATACTAACAAAAATTAATTTGAAAATGAATAGATGTATATCAAAGTCTCGGCAAACCCCGTGGGTCGCCTACACAAAAAATCTAAACAACGATCATACATACAAGTCACAAGACTTAATGCATCCAAACATTCAATTTAAAGTCATATTTTTCTAATGAATTATCACGAAAGTACTCTCTCTTTATTTTATATATATATAAAGGGGTTAAATTTTAAGGGCCGATGTTGATTTTGAATAAAACACAAATTACTTAGGAATTTATTGTCATTTCTTTTTATTATGATAATATATGGTTCAATTATGTATGGAACAAAATTCGGCCAAATGGCCGCCGCGACCTCGGCGGCACACCTCCATCCGATGGTCCAAATTTTCGATGACGCTGAGGCATAATTGGGTTCTATGCCGTTAATGTGCCGAATTATCTCATCCTTTAGCTCTTGAATTGTTGCTGGCTTATCGACGTACACCTTTTCTTTCAAATAACCCCAAAGAAAGAAGTCCGTGTCAAATCACATGATCTTGGCGGCCAATTGACATCGCCACCACGTGAGATAACACGGCCATTGAATTTGTCGCGCAAAATAGCCATTGTTTCGTTAGCTGTGTGGCAAGTGGCACCGTCCTGTTGAAACCACATATCGTCCACATCCATACCTTCAATTCGTGCCATAAAAGTCGTTATCATCTCACGATAGCGAACACCATTCACAGTAACTGCCTGACCGGCCTCATTTTGGAAAAAATACGGCCCGATGATGCCGCCAGCCCATAAACCACACCAAACAGTCACTCTTTGTGGGTGCATTGGTTTTTCGACAATCACTCTTGGATTAGCATTCGCCCAAATGCGGCAATTCTGCTTATTGACGAATCCACTGAGGTGAAAATGTGCCTCATCACTGAAGATGATTTTCCTCGAAAATTGATCATCCACTGTGCCATTTCTTGCCACCATTCTGACCATTGACGACGTTTTGTATGGTCAAGAGGCTTTAGTTCTTGAGTCAATTGCACCTTGTAAGCGTTTAAATGCAAGTCTTTATGCATAATGTTCATCAACGACGAGCGTGAGAGGTGCAATTGTTGGGCACGACGACGAGTTGAAGTGGATGGCTCCTCAGCCACACTATCGCGAACAGCAGCAATATTTTCTGCAGTACGAGCATGCACTGGTCTTTTCAAATCTCCTACAGACCCGGTTGCTCAAATTTTTTCACGATTTTTCCGATTGTACGCACATTTGGACGATTAAATTGACCAAAAAAATCACGAAGTGCACGATATGCATTTTGATTTGAACGCCCATTTTCATAATAAGCCTGAATAACTTTAACACGTTGCTCCATTGTGTATCTTTCCATGTTCAAATTGAGTAAGTCTGAAATGAAAAAAAAAAGTCAAATGAAATGCAGTAAAAAACTTGACGTTTAGGTGTGGTTCACATTCAACATCGGCCCATACAATTAACCCCTATATATATATATATATATATATATATATATATATATATATATATATATATATATATTATATATATATATATATATATATATATAATATATATATATATATATATATATATATGACAAAGGTGGTCCCATACCCACAAGGGATCGTACTGGAATGCATTTAGTTACGAAAACTCATAAATATATGTAAGGTTTACTAGTTCCTCCCAAGGTGGTACTCATTGTTTCTAAAGGGTTTTCACCAAGGTGCCACTTTGTTGCTTGGTAAAGTTGCTGTCCTCGAAATGACACTAAACTATATACTCTGAACCCAGGTAACCTCAGTGATAGTCTAATGTATCTATTCACTAAGGTCTAGATTAGAGAATAGTCCATGTCGGCACACATGCATGCGAGCACGCACCCATATATATATATATATATATATATATATATATATATATATATATATATATATATATATATATATATATATATATATATATATATATATATATATATATATAATATATATATTCAACTCCGAATGAGGAGAAGCAGTTGTCTTCTCGAAAGTCTTGCCCTATTTTATTAAATGTTTTATTCTTCTTTGGGGTTTCTTTTGTTCTAACATACGACACGGTTATAGTTTATTTTCATTATATATATATATATATATATATATATATATATATATATATATATATATATATATATATATATATATATATATATATATATATATATATATATATATTATATATATAACTAGCCCCGAGACAAGGAAGCTTCCTAGTCATGGCATAGTCAAAAGAAAAGAAAAGAAGAAAAAAAAGACCACCCAAATATATCTTGAACTTTAATTGACGTATACATTCGCAAATACATTTAGGCACTTTTTTTTTGCCATAGTACATAGGGGCAAAAAATATCAGTCTGAAAAGGCCAATTAAAATAAAGAAAGACAATACGACAAGAGTCATACAGTACGAGAGAGAAAGAGGAAAGAGAGAGAGAGGAGAGAGAAAGAGAAGGAGAGAAAGAGGGGGAGAGAGAGAAAAAGGGGGGAGAGAGAAAGAGGAGAGACAGAAAAGAGAGAAAGAGGAGAGAGAGAAAGATGAGGGAGAGAGAGAGAGAGGAGAGAGAGAGGAAGAGGAGAGAGAGAGGAAGAGGAGAGAGAGAGAGAGAGAGAGAGAGAGAGAGAGAGAGAGAGAGAAGAGAGAGAGAGAGAAGAGAGAGGAGAGAGAGAGAGAGAGAGAGAGAGAGAGAAGAGAGAGAAGAGAGAGAGAGAGGAGAGAGAGAGAGAGAGAGAGAGAGAGAGAGAGAGAGAGAGAGAGAGAGAGAGAGAGAGAGAGAGAGAGAGAGAAGAGAAAAAGAAGAGAGAGAGAAAAGAGAGAAAAGAGAGGAGAGGGAGAAAAAGAAAGAGGAGAGAAAGAAGAGAGAGAGAGAGAGTATAAATTGTTAAATACCTTTTACTTCGTCTGTTCGAACAAAGACCCGAAAAGAGTGAAGAGTGAAGGGCATGGAGGGTGGGTGGACTTTGGGCATAACTCCGGAATGGGATAACGGAACACGAAGAAGTGAAGGGACACACACATACATTTCCATTTACAAAATTAATAAAAATTATCCTATTTTTTTTTTAACTAAAAATTAATTCTCTAAATCTTCTTTTTACATAAATTTAGAAAACAATAATATTACTTTAAATATTTTTATTATTAATATGAAAACAACTTATATTTCGATATATATATATATTAGTGATGGATCGGATGTCATTTTTTAATTTGCGGGATACGATGCGGATGCGGATGTTGAATTTTGGAGAAGTGCGGATGCGGATGCGGATGCGGATTTGAATTTTCGAAGTCGGATGCGGATGCGGATGTTGAATTTTCGAAAGTGCGGATGCGGATGCGATGGATGTTGAATTTCGAAAATGCGGATGCGGATGCGGAATTTTTATGAGGATGGGATGCGGGATGCGGATGTTAATTTTATGAGGATGCGGATGCGGATGTATAATTAATATATATATATATATATATATATATATATATATATATATATATATATATATATATATATATATATATATATATATATATATATATATTATATATATATATATATTTTCACTATCACCTTTCCACTTTCGTGAGGTGGTGCCCGCCACAATTCCCTTACAAACATAACTATTCTTACCTTTCAACGCTTTCACCACCTCCCTCCATCTCTGTCTCCACAAATCTTCTACCCTTGTCTAAACTCAAATTCCTTCCATCAAAATCACTCTCACTCCATCCATCCATCTCCACTTCGGCTTTCCCCTCCCCCTACCCTTCCCCTATCTACATCGGATCTACGTACCTTGCCAATCATTCTGTTCTCTTTCATTCTTCACATATGTCCAAACCATTTTAATACACATCCTCCTCCTCTCTATCAATTACACTCTCTTCCATTTACACATCTCCCTTATTCTTTCATTTCTAATCCTATCAATCCTTCTCAATTTATATATCGCTCTCAAATCTTTCATCTCAAAGACATTGAAACTTTTTCTCGACCGAGCACTTATCGTCTATGTTTCACACACACATACAATACAGAAGGTGAACACATACATTCAAACGTTCTTATCTTTATTTCTTTCGAAATTTTTCCTTTCTTCCATACTTTTCTTAGGCCCCAATACTTTCATTCCTTCTACCACTCTATTCTTTATTCCTTTTTCCGTCCCACCCTTACCTTCCACCCAACATTACTAGATATTTGAATTCATTCACCTCCTCAAGTTTCCATTCTCACACTTCTACAAACCAATTCCTCCCTCCACATTTCCTCATCCCCACCTCCAATCCTCATAACTTTATTCTTTGCTGGATTGAATTTCAATCTCGTGTTTGCACATTTCCCTTCAAACTCTCTCACAAGTATTCTCATCTTTTCTCCAGATTCTGCCACCAACACATGCTGCATCATCTGCAAAAAGTAAAGTATTCACTTCACATTCACCCTCCATATTTCTCAACGTAATACTCTTCCCTTCTCTCTCCATTTTTCTAAGTAAACCATTCATCAATAGATTAAATAACATGGAGATATTACAAACTCCTGTCTCAATCCCACTCCTATGCTAAACCAATCCGATAGTTCTCTCTTCACCCTCACTCTTGATCTACAATTCGCATATATATATAGTATATATATATATAATATATATATATATATATATTATATATATATATATATATATATATATATATATATAATATATATATATATATATTATATATTATATATATATATATATATTATTAGTGATGGATCGGATGTCATATTTTCTCGGATGCGGATGCGGATGTCGAATTTTTGCGGATGCGGATGCGGATGCGGATATTAAATTTTCGAAAATGTGCGGATGCGGATGCGGATGCGGATGTTGAATTTTCCGAAAGTGCGGATGCGGATGCGGATGCGGATGTTGAATTTTCGAAAATGCGGATGCGGATGCGGATGCGGATGTTGATTTTTGTGCGGATGTTCCGCATCCGCGCATGCGGATGCGGATGAGGATGCCATCACATCATAATATATATATATATATATATATATATATATATATATATATATATATATATATATATATATATATATATATATATATATATATATATATATATATATATATATATATATATATATAGATAAAAAAAAATACAAATAGGGCCTACTCAAAATCAAAAAGTCAAATGTAAGTAACGTCATTTAAGCCCTCAATCCCCATAATCTCAACTACCACAAAGCCTCCCCCATCTCCCTCCCTCCTACACACAAGTGCAAACAAATTTTTTTCTCTTTATTTAATCGCTAATTACATGCGTCAATGTCAACCGTTGCATTACTCCAAATATTTATTTAATAATCAAAATAATATTTAACTTAATATACTAATTAAAGATACCATTTTCAACCATATATATAATATATATATATATATATATATATATATATATATATATATATATATATATATATATATATATATATATATATATATAATATATATATAATATATATATATATATATATATATATATATATATATATATATATAGAGAGAGAGAGAGAGAGAGAGAGAGAGAGAGAGAGAGAGAATAGAATTTGCTTATCGATTTTTTCCTTTCCACCATAAAAAATATAAAATTTTTATTTACAAATATTTATTTTGAACTCGCGCACGTTCGTGCGCACACACAAACACACACAGTTGAGTTCGCGCAAACCCAACTTCATTTCCAAGGACATATATATATATATATTATTATATATATATATATATATATATATATATATATATATATATATATATATATATATATATATATATATATATAATATATATATATATATATATATATATTAATGACTTTAAAACAAATGTTAATAGGACTCCTCCTTCCGTAATTTAAGTTCCCAGATGGGGCACCTTGACATCTCGAAGGACCATCTGTGTAAAACGAGATGACCCACCTGTTACAAATTGCCAATCCGGCTAAGAGTGCAACCCTGTACGGGAGTCCCCTTCCCCTAGAACCACCTCTCATTCACAAATAAACAACAATCTCTGGAAAACAATGGCTATATTGCGTATTAAAAATGGAAATTCAACTTTTATTATAATACCACCTGTATATTTTTATTAATATTATTATTATTTTTTATTTTTATTTTTTTTGCTCCGAATTTAGATAAATTCTATTTATCAATTTAAACATATTTACTTTTACGAGGAAGGGAACAAACACGAGAGTGGGGTGAAGTAACTTTTATTAATAGATCTAGTCTTCTTTCTTTAAAGTTTAGCCTTTATATATATATATATATATATATATATAATATTATTTATTAAATATATAATTCCCTTATATGTACAGTTTTCACCATCCATCTCACTCTTCCTCCGCAATAATACCTTAATCTATATATATATTCTACTCTATAGTCCATGCATGGAAGGATATATATATATTATAATCTCAAATATATATAATATATAGCCATGGCGATTGTCTCAATATAAGTTCTCTCTTCATCATGAAGCTTTCACCCCCTTTATAATATACTCTATATATAATATATACCCCATAAATATATATATATCCTAGATATATATAATTTTTACATATCACCTTTTATAATACACATTATCAAATAACTCTCTAATATATTACCAATATTTCCTTTCTTTACCTCGCTACTTCCATCTCTCTTTACTAATATTTCTCCTATCCTCGATAACTGTCTCCATCAACCCCTCATTACTTCTCTATCCCTTCGTTCAACTTCACTAAAATACATCCATCTTTCTCCAACATCCTTCCCCTTTCACTCCCTCTCCCCTCTCTTCCCCTCCTTTCCTCACCCTATTTACCTCTTTCCAAAACATTTTATTCCTTTCCTTAAAATTTTCTGCTAACTTTCTGGCCCACTCCTCTTCTACTCTTCTTTTTGCCCTCTTCTCATTTTCACCTCTCCTTCCTTCTTTCCCAAAAAGATACCTGTTCGTCTTTTTCTTTTGATTCTCAAATCTTCATTCCACCATTCAATTTTCTTACCCCACACACACTTTACCTCCACTAAAGCTACAATTTATTCCATTCCTCTTTCACTCCACTCCATTTCTCTCTTCTTATGTAATTTTCCTCTTCTTCCAGCTTTTCTACACGCCCCCTCCAACCCTCTTTCACATTACTTCTCCCAACCTCCTTTAACCTTGATCGCCACTACTAAGTAATGGTCACCCACTTTTTAATACATTTACATCTAATAATCTACTCCTGTCTTCCCATCTCACACATACAAAATCCAACAGTCCCTTCTCCCCATTCACCCCACTCAAAAACCATGTATTACCAATCATCTTTTTCTTGCAGCACACATTCCAAAATGACCCCAAAGGGTTACTATCACACTTCTATTACCCTCTCTCATTATCAAATTTCCCCATACACTCATTCAGACTCTCCCAGAATGCCTCTCTCTCCATTTCATTTGTTCCCACCACCGGTGCATAAGCACAAATAAAAACCCAGCACTCCCTCCGTACCCTTAAACGTACCCAGGCTATTCTGGCTCCTATACTACCACTCCCTTCACACAACTCCACCACACATCTTTCATAACTATTGCCACTCCCTCTCTTGCTCTAACCTTCTCATTTACACCAGCGTATATACCTTTATACATCCCAAAGGAAATTTCCCCTTTACCCTTCAATTTCGTTTCCGTCAATGCCAACACATCAAATCCCTTTTCCTTCATCACTATTCCCACTTCTTCTCGTTTCTCTTCTTTATTCACTCCCCTTACATTTAACGTTCCCACTTTCAGTATCTTAGTAGCTCCCCTTCTTTCAGCCATCACTTTTGACTTCATTCACTCACTCACACACACGAAATATGACGCTTTATGGTAGGTTCCACTTCCTGAGGATACTACCAATTCCTCGAGGAATATATATATATAATATATATATATATATATATATATATATATATATATATATATATATATATATATATATATATATATATATATATTGAAAAACGCTAGATATAAGATTTTTTAAATCATTTTTCATTCTAACCTGTTTAAAAAAAATTTTTTATTAATCCAACATGAAAATGCTGGAAAAAAATACTAAAACTAGAATTTAGGAGAAAAAAAAAAATTTAAACTAAACAAATAATAATAATAATAAATCCTATATTTTATTCATTTCTCAAAGATACACTGAAAACCAAAAATACACATTTACAGTAAGTACTTATTGAAGGTATGATTACAAATTAGTGAATCAAAAGGCAAGAATACAAAATATTGGAAATATTTATCATTTCATTTTCCTCCAATCGAACTTTTAAGTCAAAATTAAACTAATTCAATCATTCAATTAAAATAAAACATTCATCAGCAATTAATACAACAAGCGAACAGCAAAAACTTCAACCATAGTTATAAGTAACTGTCCTTCATTAATGTGGTCACTTATTAACATTTACTACTTGTAAAAAGAAATGAATAAGGATTTTATTTTTAACCCTTTTTTTTAATGACTCCAAATAATAATATTCAGAGTGAAATTATACTTTTATCAAGCCAAATTGTTTCTGTAAATTATGCGGGCAATAATACACTGCTAAATTTATCTTGATTGAGATACTATTTCATTACTATTATACGAATATTTAGAGGCATTTATACCAGTGACAACGAAAAAAAAAAAAATTCAAAAATAAATATTTAGGTACGTCGAAGATCAGATTTAGCATCATTCTGAGTTATGAGTTTAGGGAGTTGTAGGCAATGACAATCCCTAAAGATAAAAGTCTCACTAATAGTCAACTCGAGAAATATATAAGTTATAATCAATAATTGCCTTATTAGAATGATAAATGAAATGTAAGCTGAAGTTCCTGAGAAAATCATCTCAATAACGAACTTTGCACACTCGAGTATCTCATCCTAAAGCAGTGGTTCTTCCAAAAGAAAAAAAAAAAAACAATTAAGACCCAAGGTTCATTTTCATTGTCTATAAATGTGATGCTCCCAATTCGAGATGAGATATCCATTGAATTTGAATTAAATGACGAACTAGCAAACTTGTTCACTCACTCTTTTAATTATCACCCCAGAATTAGATTTACAACAACAAAAACAACTAAAAAATAACGTTAGAAAATAGAACAAGAAAATTTTCCATGTGGGTACAACAAAGTGAACGTCACATTCACCTTTTTTCCTACAGCACAAAAAGGCTTGAAAGTTGAAATCAAAACATGTAAAGTATAAATCCGATGACCTTTAATAAAAGGCTAAGAGTAAGAAAGAATTCTTTGTATCACTTTTACACTCGAACAATCAAGAGAAAGTCTAATTGTGGTAGTATATTGAATTAGAGTCTTTAATACCCATGCATTAAACATATTGGAAGGAATAAGTTGAAATATGTTTCAAAATGACAAAGAATATATTGCCTTAATGTTTGAATCATTATCTGGGCATAAGTAATAAAAAAGCAAAAAGAAGCCAAAGGGCAACCTTAAATAAGCAAATTTAATAGCAAAACAAAAATAAAACAAACAAACTGTAGAACTCTTTCAACGAATATAATGTCTTGTTCTAACAATCAGTAAGAAAGATTAAAACGTCAGACAAAGAGTAGACTGCAAACAGATAAATAAGAGGTAGTTTAATACCACAATCTACAAATTCAACATCTATATTTTTAAGTAAAGTTCAAATTTTAAAACAAATTAACAAAATAAGTTGAAATTTGAACACTAAGGAAAATAATTTTTAAAAAAAAATTAATTTAAAAAAAAAAAAAAAGTTACGATAATGAATGTTTTGAAACTTTCGCGCACAGGGTCACAAAACCAAACTGTCAACATATATTTCTCTCTCTCTCCCTGTCAGCTCCCACATATATATATATATATATATATATATATATATATATATATATATATATATATATATATATATATATATATATATATATATATATATATATATATATATATATATATATATATATATATATATAGATCTGTCTGGAGAGGCTTCGCGAGAGACAGGGCTATGCCCTAACTACGCGTCTGGTGAGAAGAAGAAGATGAGAATATAGAAGTAGCAATTATGAATCACAAGCTAATTTTATTTCAAACTATTCTGTAAAAGTTGAATCACAAACAAATAACTCAGAAAAACAGAGAAAAAATGTGACTATATATATATATATATATATATATATATATATATATATATATATATATATATATATATATATATATATATATATATATATATATATATATATATATATATATATATATATATATATATATATACCGTTAGTGTGTGTTTGTTTGAAATGGTCTAAAAACCTTGAACTTGTTATTTAATGTATATACCAATTAAATTTTTTTTCCTTAAATTTAAAGGCATGAATCACCGTTTCCTCCAGATGATTTGCTCTTTAGTGTACACATGTAAGGCACTATTAAGTAAACAAACACAAAAATAAACACAAATTAAAGTTACGATACCCTTACTCAGCACCTCTAATAAATAATAATAATAATAATAATAATAATAATAATAATATAATAATATATGATAATAATAATAAATAAGTCGATAATTATATATATATATATATATATATATATATATATAATATATATATATATATATATATATATATATATATATATATATATATATATATATATATATATATATATATATATATATATTATATATAATGATAGAGAGAAAAAAAAATTGGAAACTTAAATAAACAAAGGCTTCCGCGATTGTTGGCCTTACGTAAAACCTATTAAAAAAAATACATATTTGATCTAAAACAAATAACCGAAAAGGTCACAATAACATGTGATAATGTTGCGGTCAACACTTCGGAAAAATATTTACCGAAGGAAACTCCCATTTCATTTCCCAGTTACTTCCCCAAAAAAGGGAAAACAATTCTCAAAATATTATCTACTTTTAAAACTTAAACGGGACCTAAAATAGTTACCGCCCAGATGTTTTATATATATATATATATATATATATATATATATATATATATATATATATATATATATATATATATATATATATATATATATATATATATATATATATATATATATAATATATATATATATATATTATTAATTATAAAAAAAAATTTTTAAAGTTAAAAAAGCGAAACAAAAAAAAAAAAAAAAAAAGTCCTCGTTACAACCCTACAGGGGTCCTATTTATCTTATAGAAGACTTCTCGTGGTTCAAAAATACATTAACAAGATGAGGAATTTAATGGCAACCCCTTTGCACCTGTTCTGTCACATCAATATAAATAAGAAGGGTTTATAAAATAGTTCGTGTAAATGATTCAAAGAAATTTTAAAAGCTTATATTGGTCGATGCACAAATAGTAACAAGTTTGTATAAACGAGATACGGTAGATAATTTTTAAAGATCTCTTCCTATACTGATAAAGTTATTGCACATCAAATACGAGAAATATTATAAGTTTTAAAGCCAGAGTGAAGATTAGTTTTCACAAATTTCAATAATTCATGAAATGAAGATTAGTTTTCACAAGTTTCAATAACTCATGAAAAAAAAAATTTTTTTTTTTAAAAGTTAAAAATTTGACTTTCAAACTACCCGAAAATGGACATTTCGGTTCCTAGAACCTTATGAATCAAGTTCCTCAACAAACAGGGGTTTTAGAATATGAAAAGGGGTTAATTATATAAATAAACACTTATCAATCAAACTTTCTGCTTCATACCCTAAAGCTTTCTATTCTATTGTCTTTTAACTTGTAAATATAATCAACTGAAATGGATCAATGGTATAAAAGGTTCAACACTTAAGATTAAAAAAAAAAAAAATAGAGTTACTCAACCTTCAATAGAATGTCTTCCCTAAGATCACCCCTCCCACCCCTTCCCTTTTAACAGTCTATAGGTCACTGAACTCTTCTCATTTGTTTCTTAATATTCTTTATATACAGAAGTTTGCAAATATTGCAAGTAAATAAATGATTCAATGTGAAAAAAAAAAATACTTTTAATATAACAAAACTATATGATACCGAAATCATGAAATAAAACACCATCCGATAATATATATATATATATATATATATATATATATATATATATATATATATATATATATATATATATATATATATATATATATATATATATATATATATATATATATATATATATATATATATATATATATATATATATAAGACGTTGAGAGCAAATGTAGATGAGATACAAATAAAAACTGCAGGAAAAATTCACTTAGAATTCCAGTCACATGTTTGATATCATATTGAATAGAACCATAACCCAAATGTCAATTTAATTTAAAGGCCTTACAAACATTATTCACTGCCTCAATTTAAAAATATGCCAGTGCGGTTAACTTTCACTAAATTTTCCTTCAAAAGTGCGAGCATTGGGGAGGGAGGGGGGCGGACTTGATCCACTTTAGCTGTGTGTCCCCCTCATATATATATATATATATATATATATATATATATATATATATATATATATATATATATATATATATATATATATATATATATATATATATATATATATATATATATATATATATATATATATCACCTGAAGGACGTAAACCTATCCTAAATGACTACAATACTGACATTGTTGGGTTTTCTGTTTTTTTTTTTCTCCTGCAGTATTTATCTGGGTGTCCTGTCCACCACCTTTTGGGTGATCGTTTTCTTGGACGTTTCAGATTAATAGAAAACAATACAGAAAAAAATGGGGAAAGGATGAGACTGTGTTTAGAGTAGAAGAGGGTCTCCTCAAAGGAGGAGGTGCGGGTCAATCGAGCAATTTCCATTGTAATAGGGATAGCATAAGGGTTAAAGTAACCGGACACCGGAAAAAAAGAAAAAATCCGTGAAAGCGGAAGAGTTGTCAAATCAAAAGGTCTAGACACCACCCTTCCAAGGAGGAGTGATAAAAGAGGAACCATCCGTGATGTGTGATACATGCTGCATACAAGGAAGAACGAAGTCCCTACACAGAACAAGTAACTGTTGGGAAGTAAAGCAGTTATAAATGCGCCTCAAAAACGCCCTAACCCCTTAGAAGCTTGGTCGGTGAAAGAAACGATGATCTTTAAAAAAAAATAAATAAATAAAAAAATTACAGGGAAGGTTTATTTTTTTTTTTTTCGGAGATATTATACCATAGTTGTGTGGAAGATTTCGTCGTAGTTATAAGAATGAACCGAATTTTGGATTTTAGAGGCATTGAAAACAATTATGCTTTCTCTGCCACATTTAGAAACACGGGAAAATATCAAAGATTTCATGCTCTAAACATTCAGCGTTTTTCAACCTTTTTAATGCCTCGCGATCCCCAAAAAGCCAAAACGAAGTTAATAACCTCAAGGCCTCCTAATCACTATTCCCTTGTGCCTGCCAGGTGTCAAATTCAAAAGAGCAGATTGGAATATTTATCGTACGGTTAATTAATATATTTTACGCCTGGCAGGTGTTAAATTCAAAAGTGTAGATTGAGATTTTTATCCTACAGTTAATTAATAAATTTAAAATATTCACGACAGTTATTTTATGAAAACAAAATAGATTTATTTCAAGTTTTAAATTTTTTTTAATATTCATTCGAAAATATTTTTAAAAAGAACGAATTTCATGTTGTTAATCTTGGTTTACAATTTAATGTAAACAAAGATAATGAAAAAATATGAAAAGGTTTTATATTTTGTGACTCACTGCGACCCCGTGTCGTGTACATGTTATCACGACCCCCTAATTGGAGAAAACCTGCTGCAAGGCAACCTTTCTAGCATTAGTTTCTGCATGGTGGAAAGTTTTTTAAAAATGATCAAGTATTAATTAAGGGGCTGAGTCTTCGGTATTGGTATTGAAGGAACAGAGAGGTCATTAAATGATAAAAAAATAAAAATAAAAGAAAGTTAGGGATTGGAGAGAATCCTGAGGAACACTACTATTAACATTTAATTATAAATAGGCTTTTCTACAACTGCTGCTGCAGAACAAAGAAGAGGAGGAAATCAAAAAGAAGGATAGATACTGAAAGCGGACAGTTTAGAAATCAAAGCTTCGTGTCTGACTTTGCTGAAAGCTTTAAATAGATCTACAGAAAATCACCAAATTCGACAAAAGATGAAGACCAACAGTCAAGAAATGAAAGAAAAACACTAGTTGAATGTTCTTTACGGAACTCATACTAACTAACGATAAGAATATACAAGAATTAAAAGATTCCAAAATTATATATATATATATATATATATATATATATATATATATATATATATATATATATATATATATATATATATATATATATATATATATATATATATATATATATATATATATATATATATATATATATATATATATACTTTCCTGCGTACTACGTACACACTTCGCACAACAGTAAAACATTTTATTACTCAAGAATAAACAGAACATCGGCATTTTAATTTTATTCCTTTAAAAAAAAAAAAAAAAAAAAAAATTTTTTTTTTTTTTTTTTTCCTTCGCGAAATATTAACAGAAACTAACAATTAATAATAAAAAATACTGGACATAAAATCCATAAAGAAATTCTGGCTAACAAAGGCAATGTAAAAAATGGCCCAAAGTAGCAGGTAAAGTTTTTCAAAGGCGTTCTTATAAAACAGACATTGCGTGGGTGCGTGCGCAAGTACATTGCGTGTACAACAATTACATGAGCATAACGCACGTGCTAGGGGCTCAACAAAAGTAAATAAATTAAAATAAAAATTAAAATATATATATATATATATATATATATATATATATATATATATATATATATATATATATATATATATATATATATATATATATATATATATATATATATATATATATATATATATATATATATATATATATATATATATAATTAATAAAAAAAACACTCGCACACTGTTAAAATGTCTGTTGCTCGAGTGTTGATGGTAGCAAACTATCATTTAGCTCTACAATAGGTCAAGTGTTTACAAAGCATAACCAGACTCGTCCGTTGTAAACCACAATATTCAATAACAACTTCCCAATTCACTTAAAATTCATATTGAAGCCTAAAGTTTCTATTATCGGGTGCATATATATAAAGAAATTATTTAACTGTTATAAAAGACGACTGCCATAAAATTTCAATTACCAGTCACTTATAAAATACGAGTAAAAAACAAAAAACACCCTCACCCATCAACTACTCGAGCGATACTGCCAGCCCATTTTCCCAAACATTTTACCAGATACCAGATGATGAAAAAGAAAATGCCAGCCAGTTATAAAAGACCACAAGGTGTCAGTTTTTATCAATGTATATACATATTATGCTTAACATAATATATATATATATATATATATATATATATATATATATATATATATATATATATATATATATATATATATATATATATATATATATATATATATATATATATATATATATATATATATATATATATATATATATATATATATATATATATATATATATATATATATATATATATATATATATATATATATATATATATATATATATATATATATATTATATATTCTATATATATATATATATATATATATATATATATATATATATATATATATATATATATATATATATATTATATAATATAATATAATATATATAATAGTAATATATATATAGTATATATATATATATATATATATATATATATATATATATATATATATATATATATATAATATATATATATATATATATATATATATATATATATATATATATATATATATATATATATATAAAGGTCAGACTTCAGTTTGAGCTACCTACATATTTAAAAAACTACTTAACGTACGTAAAAAATTATTATATTTTTAGAATCCTTGTCGAATTTCAGTAGGAAAAGTGTAAAATAAATAAATAAATAAAAAAACATGATTGTGTAGATAAGCTATGAACTTATAAACCTAATTCGACTGTATGTAACCTGAACGACCGAAAATGGCCACCGTATACAAGCCTAACTGATGTATTACACCATATATATATATATATATATATATATATATATATATATATATATATATATATATATATATATATATATATATATATATATATATATATATATATATATATATATATATATAATATATTTTACAATTTTGTTAGTCATTAGCGAAATTTTAGTTATTCAAATTTCGGCAAAATTCAAGAAAAAAAAGTGACGTTGCCTGACGTACGATTCTATCGAGAGTTAATAAAAAGTAAACTTTACTTATACAAACTTTATTATTATAAGAATTTATTTTTTATTTCCCAATGTTTCCTACCTGAAATTCGACAAGGATTCTAAAAATATAATCCTTTTTTACGTACGTTAAGTAGTTTTATAAATATGTAGCTAGCTCAAACTGAAGTCTGGCCATATAAAGTTGGAAAAAACCTCTTACTTAAAAAAAAAAAAAAACAACAACATAAAAAACTAACTTTTACTGAACTTTTTGTTTTTCGTTTTTTTGAAAATATATATTTTAAAATCAGTAAAAACCTTAACAAAATATTTCCCTAAACAAAGCATTTTTGACTCTTTGAGCACCTTATAAAATGAGAATTGGATTTATATTTTTTAACTACTCAGGTTTACCCGCGTGAAGGCTCGATTACACTGGGCGAGCTTACAATCCAGCGAACACCGAGTAACTCGCTCATTGTTATATACCACAGCGAGTAAACCATAGTATAAGTATTACTTAGTAGGATTAATAAATACGTCATATGAAGCAAAAGCTTTTAATTTTTTTGATAGTAGGCGGAGCTAAATAAAATATACGCATAAGCAGTAAAAGGCTATAAATATACTAAGTAATAATACTATGGTTAGCTAACTCGCTACTCGCTGCTGAAAAGTTGAGAATCCGGCTACTTTACAATCTACTCTTTCACTCGCTCACAAGAATACCAAGAGTAAAAACAATGAAAACAAAGAATAAACAGAATTAAGTAATTTAATTTGAAAACAAAGAATAAAAGATGTCCGGCTACTTTACAACTTTTCTACTCTTTCACTCGCTCACAAGAATACCAAGAGGTAAAAACAATGAAAACAAAGAATAAACAGAATAAAAAGACTAAGCTTGTAATTTAATTTGAAACAAGATGTCTAAAGGTTTGAACAAATTTTGGGACATATTTTTTATTTTTTTCCTTTTAATATTTCAATATTCGGTATTTTTAATGTCTCATAGCAAAAAATATTTTTCATATAGAGTTTTCAGCATAAAAAAACTGTATGCTTAATCTTGCAAGTGCTCCTCTATGTAATTGCTATTCCACTTTTGACATTTAATTGAGAATTTCCCAACTTTGATGGAAATTGGTATTTTTATTATATGATGGTAAAATTTGGTATATTCCCAAAAGAAAAAGAAAAAATCTCAAGGAAAGAGCATGAGAGCTTTTGGCTCTAATAAAGACAATGTTCGAGTCTAAATGAAAGATAGTGAACGGTATTCGGGTGAAAATGAACGACAGTAAACCGCATTTGGCACTGGAAAAGAAAGATAGTGAAAGATATTCGGCTATTTAAGAGCCTGATAAAAGGAAATTAAGGATTAAAACGATCAATTTAGGGTTAAATGAATAAAAATAATGGGGGTTAAAACACAAAAACCCTAAACTAGTTTCATAAATACTTTCTTATAAAACTTGTCTTCACACCTTATTTGTTCGCTTTACTGGACTAGCAAGTCTAGAAAATAACGTGAAGAAAAACTTAGTATCTCGGAACTTTGCAACAAATATATGAATTAACAGTTGAATAATTTCTTCTCATCTCAATCCCTCTTTATATACCCAACATCATATAAAAAAAAAATTAAAAAGAAAAGTTTGGCAACAAAAG